>PPOC02000521.1:229465-305259 GCA_003709265.2 Grigorovia yakushimaensis | reverse complement strand
ATTTCGGTATCAACACCGCTATTAGGGTCAGTCGCTGTGGTGGTGTATGGAGTTGGGATAGTAAATTTCTCGAGAGGTTGTGGAGATGTCTCTTGGTAAATAACACGTACTAATGGAGTAGTAACACCATCGTCACCAACAACTTCAGTGGTATCGGTAACTGTGATTGGGGCGTCCAGAGTATCAATTGTTTCGGTAGTAGTTGTGAAACTTGTCTTAGGAGATGTCTCTTGGTAAATAACACGTACTAATGGAGTAGTAACACCATCGTCACCAACAACTTCAGTAGTATCGGTAAGTGTGATTGGGGCGTCCAGAGTATCAATTGTTTCGGTAGTAGTTGTGAAACTTGTCTTAGGAGATGTCTCTTGGTAAATAACACGTACTAATGGAGTAGTAACACCATCGTCACCAACAACTTCAGTGGTATCGGTAAGTGTGATTGGGGCGTCCAAAGTATCAATTGTCTCAATAATACTGGTTGTAGACGTTTTCATAGGTTCTCCAACAATATCTACAACTAATGGTGCATAAACACCCGGACCCACTTCTGTAGAACCTGTCACGGTTTTTAAAATTTTAGTTTCGGGAATGGTTATTGCTGAAGTAGTTGTGAATGTAGTAATAGTATCTGGTATAGCCACAATATATAAATATGTTGAGAATACATTACCCACAATATCAGTAGAAGCTGCAGTTGACGTAGAAATTGTTTTTATTTCTGTAGCACCTTGTTCATTGACAAATGACGTCTTAATAATTTTTACTATTGGACACTGACCAGAACCAGTTGTTTTCATATAATAACCAAGATTCGAATAAAAATAATAATTACCACCGCTTGATATAGAATATCCAACACCACTTGATAGAGATTGTCCTGCAATATAACATTCGTTTTTAAAAACAATTTTAGCACCATCTGTTGACAAAAAAGTATGTTCCGAACTAGCAACTCTATCTGAAAAATACCCCTTAGTATCTGTTTCCATTCCAAGAGCAGCTACATTGGCAGAACCACCATTAAAGGCCTGGTAAGAATATGATTGACCAGCTGTTTTAGATGTTACATAAAGCAGACCATCATCTAATAAAAAAACAAAACCTTGTACATTTGGGGAATTTACACCGACAAAAGCACTTGTCGCCTTAACATAACCAGGGCCACTCGCTGCACCTTCGAACTCAATACCTTTCACTTCAGCAGGAATATAATACGTAAAACCTATTGTTTCGGAACTGTAATAACCGCCTACCGTTATTTGACCAGTATTCTCCACAGTAGCAGCATCAGCACCACCTAGATATAAAAACCCGACACCAGGCTTACTTTCTAGAGCGGAGTCGTAATCTAATGTACCAGCGTTCACGAAAGTATTAATTGGCGCAAAAGTGAAATTTTTAGGTTGGATGCTAAGTCCAGTTCCGACGACACCTGTGCTTGGTAATACAGTAAAATCAGTATACCCATTATTATAGAATGCACCAGGAGCAATAACATAATCGGAAGCGGCACCCACAGAAGCAATATTCTTAAAATAAAGGTTACCATTGTTGGTTACAGTAGTTGTTGAGGCAAAATTTAGGGTTTGAATACCTTTGGTGGTGTCACCAATGACATACATAGACCCATCTATAGTCAAATCATCATTAAATACATAAGATGAACCACTCACAATAGAAAGAGTAACACCGGCTTCAACAGTAATCGGTTCATTAAATGTTTGGTCACCAGATAAAGTAGTATCTGCAGTAATATCTAGTGCTAAAATAGATTTGATAATATAAAAATAAAAAATAATACACCATAGTATTGACGAAGTATTACTTCTATTTGTTAAATTGAATATTTTCATTTTTTGAAAGTAAAAAAATAAAATGAAAATTTAACAAAAGCGGAAATTTGAAAATCTGGTTTTATTGGAAGTTTTGAATAAAATTAATATTTGAAGTTGTTTGACAGCACTCTTTCGTTTACAATACTTAAAATTGAAATTAAATATAGCAAAAAAAAAATATGTTTGTTAGTTCTTGGCTTGTTGTTGAATTTAATATACAAGACAAGAAAAATAAGAAAAATGGAAAAGAACAAAAATAATTAACAACGGTAATCTTTAAAAATGTTCGAAATACAAGAGTATATATATGTATTTACAAAAATTTTGTAATAAAAAAATTGCAAAACCAGGGAGGACAGTAGCAATAAATTTAGTCAACTTTAAATGATGGTGGAAATAAAAAAGTAATTACTATTTCTACAAACCTACATTACAGTGGTTTAACTGAATTTACTTTCTTTTGAAATTATTAAAAGGAGAAAAAGGTAATAAAAAAACCAACATCATTAAATGATATAGTTTAGTATTGTTTTGAACAAAATTTACTATTGTTTTCTATAGAAGCCGCAGTAGAAAGCTCAGGATGTAGTTATAATAAAAAAAAACTAAACTGTATCCAAAAAATAGTAGAACCGTAAGCTATATCTAAAAAAGATTGAGTGGTTACAGAAAAAGGGGAATCAGAGAAACGAATATAAAAGTTTGAAGAAACAAAAGTAGCTCAAATATGGTTTTCGATTAGAAAGATGGTTTGGTAGATAAAATAGGAAAGTTTGAGTTACACCAACAAATACCAACAAAGAATTTATTAGTTTGAATGGAAAAAAGTGTGGTTTGGAAAATCATTTTAGAGAATTGAATTTAACTTCTATCCAAACGTTGTAATTTGATTGTTTCAATTTTTAACTCAAAATTAAATATTTAGAAGTGTCGTGGTGGATGGGAAACAATTAAAACTTTAACTTTTCCTACTGTACGATGCTCAAAAACAATTTCTGTCATAATGGAAATGCCTTCAAGTGGTTGCATTTTATTTAAAGCCGACATCTTACCCAAAATTTTCGATTTATCGGTTTTTTTCCCAAGTTACAAAAATTTCCCTTTTCGAAATCAACTTTTCCTGCAGGAATTTTTTATTTTCGGTAAATTTTCCATCCACGTCTAATTTCAATTTTGTTTGTAGACAAATTACTCAAAATGGACAACTGCTGACTTTTTAATTGGAGAATTTTCCAAAAAAAGGCAATTTTTCAAATTATGTAAATCCTTTTGTCTAGCCAGCTAATAGTCGCGTTTTCCACCTTGAGTGGGATTCAACTCCCAAAAAAGAACTATATTTTTAGTAAAAACATTGTTTCCTTAGAAAACCACTACGTTCGAAATAATTATCTTTTCTTTCTGAAATTTATTCAGTACAGTTAGTCTATTTTGTATTTTGTTTGATTACCCTTTTCGAAACTGCCCATGAAAAAAATGCATGTAACTTCCAATCTGAGTAGTTCATGAAAAGAACCAATAAAACCTACGCTTTGAAAAAATTTAGCTCTTCTTGTTTTTAAACCAAACAAGTATTAATTTTTTATTCGATATGATTATAAATTATATTATTTATATAAAATATTAAATAAATCCTATTATAAAAGTATATGTTTATTAATATAGAGTTAATATAGAATTAAACAAATATATTTTTACCAAAGAATAAAATGACCTGTTATTGTAATTAAAAATGTTGAGGTAAAATTATCAAATTAAAGGACTGCATTAAACTTTACACTTTTTGTTTCCTTACACATCCATCCAACAGATTATTTAACAAAGATAATTTATACAATAATTGAACAAGAAAAATGTAAATGAGCTTTTAAAATGTACCATAATCAATTTCACATATGAATATTGAGCAACAATTAAAATTTCAATTTTTGATGCCATACATTTACAAAAAAAACCTTCAACAAAATAAAAGACTCCACACAACCTGATATTATGTCAAATTTAGTGACAATATTTTAAACAATGTTATTTTTATTAATTAAGAAAAAAACCATTTTGATTTATATTTTTTTTATATGTTAAACCCTGGTCGTTCTTTTTTAAAAGTGGGCAAGAAGTATATAAAAAACAACTATCATAAAGCAAACGTATTTATCATTCAAAATGATATTAGACCATCAAACAGTTCCTGGTAAGGTAAATGGTTTTGCTACTAAAATAGATATTATTTCCAAAAAAAGGAACGTGTTGAAAATGTTGCAAAAATCTACCACGACTATTAAATTCTATATTCACCGAGTATATGGAAGTACTGATTTTGCAATGAAGCTTTTGGATTTTTTGCCTTAAAAGTAAATTCTTTCAAATACCTAGTATTTAAATCTACTGCATTATTGAATTGATCTTAAATAAAAAAAAAATCAGGTATATGCTGTATGGGGTGTGAATAAATTTGTATAAACAACATAAATTCATTATAATTGCTACCGCAATGTTTTCAATCAACCTTTCCAACCTTTCAAATAGTTTAGATGTGCTGCCATCTTTGGTGAATCTCAAACCTTTATTAAGAATAAGTCATTAAAGTAGGACCTTCAAACTTATAATTATTAATTCTACTCTTTGTAGCGAAGGCAGCGGTACAACTAAATTTTTTGAAGTTAAACTCAAAATCGTGTAACTTGACACAGATTCAAATATACATGTCTGTATAGCATATCTCTCAGCCTAAATACAAAATTAAATTTATTTAAACTACCGTCTTTGGTGCAAAAGTAATTGAGGTACTGTAAACAAAAGATATCCCGAATTAAATACTTAAATATGTCTCCAAGCATTTTGTTCATTATAATGTTTAAAAAATCATGTCTTGCAAATGATCATTAGGACTTACTACTCACTCGTAATTGTCTAATATCTTATTACACCGCAAAATAAAATTTCTATCAATTAGTACGATTCCTAATCTACAGTAATTTATTGTAATTTCAAGACTATGGACAGAAGTAACAATGACAATCATATTATACTTCTTTAATTATAAAAAAGAGCTGCTATCAACTTTGCTTTTTTTAAGTAGATATTTGAAATAATTTAGTCAGATTGTTCGGACTAATCACCAGACGTAGGTAAACTAAAATGTACACGACACATGAGTGTATTAGTTTATTTCTGTATGAAAGCTTGTTTATTTCTTCGAAAAAAATACAATTAGTTAAATAACAAGTTGAACATGACTCTTAACAAGAGCATTTGAATATAAATAACATATAGATACTGCAAATTTGTATTAGTCATTTATTGCAACAACCGCAGAGATAAGTTAAAAAGGTTTTCATCGTTTTTAAATTCGCTTTCGGCAACTCTTGTCATTCTACCTTATATTCTACTCCGTTTCTAACTGTTTAAGCGTATCATCCAAGGTACTCGGGCATGTTAGCTCTAATTCCCCAAGCGAGAAAAAAGAATTAATGATCAAGAAACATTTAAAACTTTCAACAATTTGATTAATTAACAGCTGTTCAGAAATGGCAAACAAAATGATTAACGGTGCTAAATTGTTTAGACTCTTAGAGAAAGATTAAGTTTCAATACTCAAAAATATCGCCAAAATCTCGGTAACTTTTAAGTATAGTGATTAAATTTTGGTTGTTTATGAAGTATTGACGTCATTAGGTAGAAACTCTATATTTTAATTAACCTGATCTACTTCGTACATTTTCCCTTTATTTCATCAGTAAAACATTTTTAATAAGTCACAATCAAAAAGGTATAAATACAATTTACTCAAAGTTGAATAAGCACACAGCTTTCGCAGTGTTATTTTCGTAGATAGCATATCACAAAGGAAAATATAACAACCTATTAGTCTTAACTTGTCACACAGTTGACCACATTTTAGTTCATTAATGATATCATTTATAATCAAAAGTTTCATTATAACAGCAAAAATCATATCTGTGCTATTTGAACAACTAATACTAATATGTGAAGATTAGAAAACAAGGGTACGGCAATTACAATACCATGGATTGAATATATCTGGTTCAAACCGTCGAGATACGTAGTTCATGTAATTAATGTTACTTATACTTACGATAGTCTGTAGCAAATTATGATATCTCTTCGCTTTTTATATTTCTTAATAATTTTTTTGAAATATCGCAAATGATATATCCTGCAAAAATATTGTCCTATTCCCTTTCCAATATCGGCATCCTAAATTCTATTTTCAAATTTGACAGCATATATTATGAGTATATTTGACCATAAAAATCATCAGCTTGAACAGCAATACATTTGTTTCAGATTTTTAAAAACATGTTCAACTTTTTTCAAATAGTCCTTTTTTGTTCAACTGTTGTTTATCACTGCAATATAGTCTTCTTTCCTAACACGTATAATTATTTGTAGGTATTTCAAGCATTTGATATTTCATAACCAAACGCTTAAAAACTTAATCATACCACGATCTAAAAAAGTTTATACTAGTTTTGTATCTAGCAAGACTCTTGCCGTAGATTGTTCGTTTTTAAAACCATGAATTCCATTTTTTTTTGTTAAGAGTTGTATTGTTGACGGTATTGCCTTAATACAATTAACATGGGAATGTAATTTTACAACGAAGTGCATCAATCTTTGAAAACTGAAAAGCAAAATTTACCGTTTTGGCACTGATTTTATTTAGATGACTGGCAATCAGTTGCATCATCTTTTTAAAAGTACAGCTGGTAAATTAGTAGAAGGGATTTCGTCTTGGATTTTTTTATATTACATCACTTTCTTTGGGAAAAGCTTTCCTTTCAAAATATTATCTTTTATCCATGAAGGTAGTGCGCAAGATGTGCTGGATGGTATGACCCATATTTAAAAAATAAAAAGTAAATCATATGTGCAAATCTGACCCAAAAAGGGTGAAAATCTTTTCTGAATTCAAAACACTGTTCTTGCCAATAACTTCAAAAGCAATTGCATCATAGCTTTTAGTCTGTTACAATTAGAGTATTTATTATTATTCGTTGTTTATAAGTTTTTGTTTGTAAATTAAGAAGTTATTTTTTTTTTGTCATCTCAAGTATTTTCTTTAAATCACTTCAAATTATCACATGCCTCGCAAATTCTCAAGAGAACAGCTCTTCCAAGAGGTAACTACCGGCTGAATTCGTCATATTCGTTAATTCTTTCATTTCTTTTTCAAACTCACCTGTTTATATGACTTATGAATGCATTTTTTTTAAATCAAAATAACTGTAGTGAGAAACGGTAGATAATTACTTTACATCAATCTTCTAAAGCTTTAAAGATTGAATTGATACTACACCTTTAAAAGACACATTAACAAGGTTATAAATATGACTTGTAATTAAAATACATTGTTAAGTTAGCCAAAGCACAGAACAAAGTTACTCGTTAAGGATCAGATTTCTTTTTACTCTGATGAACAACTGCTCAGAGCCCTTTTCAACTCTAATCCAACGAGATTGTAGCGGCATTTTAATTTTTTTCCCATAAAGCAAGGGTTGCCTGATTGGGAGCAAGCAGTACTATATCATTACTCTCGTTTCCCTCCAGAATACTATTGAAATTTAAGTCTTATAATGAATAACTACGAGTGCTACACTTATTATATGAAAAAATATATTGAAATTAACTTAAAATTACTCTATAGAAAGCTTTCTTCTTTTTTTCATCTGAAAAAGTCAATCTCTCGAACTATCAGTGGTTACTGCTACACTTTCAGATGATTGTTACTATATATTTTTTTTATAAATCACATAATTAAATTTAATATATGTTGTTTATCAAGGTAAAAACATGCATAAGTATTAAACAGATGTTTTTAACAGTTATTCTGAGAAGTACTTGTGTCATCTTATTGTTTTAGCATTGAGTTTTACAATATTTCATGAAAGTTGTTACATAGTACAGTTTATATGTGTATAAAGACAAAAGAAAGAACATTGATTCTAAAATTGGGTGTAATGAAGTAGCAATTACAAAATCAGCCACTACATCGACCCCTCCCAGTGCAAATGCCCTAAGTTGAACTCCAAATGTTTTTTTTTTCAGCCCTGCATATGAAAATTCCCTCCGCAACTTAAATTTTCTTGAAAATCCTCGAGAATAAAATTGTTTATTGTAAAGTTTAGAACTGTTAACTTCCCCGGAACTGAGTTTTTCACGCAGACATGTTCACCAATAAAACTTTTCGACACCCAATCTCCAACAAAGCAATTAAAGTTTCTGAAAAGCTCTATGTTATTGACGGTTATATTGCTTTAAGAAAGGAAAACAATGGTGATTTCTTTCTCAGGGTTGCTGATTCTCTTAGAAAAGATATTTCTGAAAGATTAAAGACTGATGTTAAAACTAAATATCATATTCGTGATTTTGATGAATTAATCAAAGGTAAGGACCCTGAAAATTGGATTGTTGCTTCTAACTCTTCCGATCTTTTCAAAATTTGTAAAACTGTTACAAAGAAAGCTTTACGCGTCAATGACGGTCTTCGACTTGTGCCGAACAATTTTCCAAAAAAATTCAAAAGGCTAGCAATTGATTTGAAATGTATAAGATTTAAACATAAACTTAAATGTTTGTTTATTTATGATAATTCTACCGATGTTTTAAAAAATACCGTATCTATAGATTCCGCAGAACTTCAATTTTACGAAAATAAATCTTCCAATTCTAAAAAGGTTAGTAATGGCAACACAACAACTCTTAATGAGCCTTCAGATTCAAAGATTGATGATGCCAAAAAATTTTACCAAAAAATTTCAGCAACTCTTTTAAAGCCTTACTATTCTACGGTCCATGCCAAGCTAGGTCGCAAAAGTTTTCGTTCTCCCCACAAAAAAACTAATTTGACACCCAAGAAGGTGTCGAAGTCTAAAACAATTGCTAAGTCTAAATCATTGTCAAAACCGATTGAAATAAGCTTCATACAAAGACATCCAAAATCTTTAGCTAAATTTTTACATTTATGTATGGGAAGAACGAATGCTCAAACTTCATTTTGGGGCTGTTCAAATTGGCACCCTACTGTTTAAAGTGATTACGATTTTGATTCGAATAATTAAATATTATACAATGGAAACTAGGACGGTTGTTCTTAAAAAATTACACATTGGGACTTCGTGAATAAACAAAGATGTCATGGAATTTTAAAAACTGTTTTTTCTAAGTTGGAATTATGACATTAACGCGGTTACAAGAAGTAGTTAAGCTGGGTTGTTTTAATCAAATAGTCATGGAATGGCATTTTTCTAACATGTCCAAAACATAGAAATTAAATAATGACAGACAAGAACATTTTATGTAACATTTTTTGAAGGTGTCAATAAGAGACATCTATGTTAGACTGCCCAAAGGGAAATATTCAATAAAAATATATAAATTTGAATTTGAATTATAAGTTGGTATATAGTAGTATACAACATGATCACGTATTTTAGTGGAATGGCAAATGCTATGACCTGGAGTTATAGTTTGGTCAAAATTTTAAAAACTAAGGCATTAATGTGAAATATAATATAAAAACCATAATTATTGACAAGATTACATTAAAATTATTTCGTAATCTCTGATGAAAAGAAACTTATCCTATAGATTAAACTTCATGATGACAACACCATTTTGGGATATTGTTCCTTGAGGTTGTCAATCCTTAAAATTATTTTGTTCTATTTAGCAAAATGATTAGTTGTTTTAAAATGAAAATTACAAAAGAGTCTGTTGGTTGCAGGTGTAAAAGCGAAGACAACAGGTATCAACAAAAAAAAGGTTGGTGATTTTTTTTCTTGTGTTGTTATCCATCAATGTATATATTTTCATGAAAGCAAATATAAAAATTGATTCATAAAGCTGCTTCTTGAATTATCAATACTTTAAGCTCCTAAAAGTAAACATCGTTACCTTTAAATCTTCATTTGTTCTATGGTAACATCAAGAATATTGTAATTATCAGCAAAGTAACGCTATCACTAATAAATTAAAACTAAAATAAAATTATTAGCAAATTTTGAGCATTATTCCAGTTTGTATAAATCGGATTAATAAACCATTTTTGGCAAAGTGATATAGGCGTCGATAAAACTTGATGTGTTTACACTACTATTTTACTAATAATACAGTGATTTTATTGACTTTGAAAACGTAGTTATTATTTGTTCAAGTCTTGCTCACACTGTCCTTATTCAATACTTCATGCTCAATAAAGTTCAAATAATCGACTTCGTAATGTTGGGTAAAATAGTCATGACTCCACTTCAGGACGTGACAATCTTGCGAGCCAAAAAGTCATTAAGTTCAATATTAACAAAATTTTATCACAAATTCCTTTCCAAAAAAAATCTCAACAATTTGCTTGCACAACGATAATATAAATTCCTTCCAACCATTTATCTTCGTAATAAATCCCACCAGTTTGCCAATTTGCTGAGTTTTTTCTTTGTTATTCGAAGGTTTCAATTTTCATCAGAAAAAAAATTTAGTCATCGATGATGATTAACAATAAACTCCAAGTATTGCTTATAGTGATATTCATAGCTACTTACGCATATGCCCTGACCGATATTTTACACATATATGACAAGGCTGATCTTAATCATGTTTCTAGAAACCTTATAACAAGTTACTGGACTGAATTTGAAGAGCAAAATGCAATCATAGATGTCCATTACAACGAACTAGAGAAAATAACAAGATCAAGATTTGATGAATTGTTCCCCGATGTTGCATTTGACGAGTCTCATCAATATGATAAGTTTTATGGCAATTTGCTTCGCAATTTAAAGAACTCTCTTCAACTCAAGAAAAAACAGCCCAAAACAAAATGGTATAACAGATTAGTTTCTTTAGTGAAGACTTCAAATAAGCGAATAAATAAAATAATTGATTGGTATGTAAATGAAAATGATGATACTTTTATAACGGCCTTTGAATTTGGATCATATACAAGTAATAGTGATTATATGTGGAATCTTTTAGAATCGGCAAGATTGGAAATCAAACAATCCTTAGACATTGATCAAAATCCAACTTTTGGGTCCTGGTGCCAGAAATATGAATTGATCAATATTCGTGTTTTAAGGTTTAACATTGACAATTCACATAACACGATTCGAGATTTGTGGTATATACCATGCGAATTTGGCATATGATAATGTATTTTAGATTTTGTCAAAATTGTTAACTATCAAACATCTTCCCATTTCTTGAAATATTTCATACTTATCAGCTAAAATAATTATAATATATGGACTTGTTTAGTCTTCTGTGTTATAGAAAAAATGTATTTTATTAATTAATTATATAAGGTTGTATTTTATAGTGGATAAATAAAATCTTCATTCTCTAAATCTGTTAGATCTAATTGAGCGCTGTTGGCCTTAATTCTTATGCCATCAATCTCAATGAATAATTGCTCTTTATTCGAGCTTTTCAACTTGGCTAATCTAATTTTGTTTCTGCGATAAAGGATAAACCAAATCAAACCCGCGATGCCTGGGGCAATAGAGAAACTCAATACTATTTGAACTATCCAAGCTGGGATAAATCTAGGAGCATCTTTTCCTCGCCACAGTTGTGGTGAAATAATATTTGATACACAATACCAGAACATTACCAAACCATTTCTCGTTATTCTCTTAGTGTAACCAGCACAAGTAGTGGTATTCCAACTGAACATTAGAATCCATGGTACGCCAAATAATGGTGATGCTAAGCATAACATAGCTATTAAAGCAATACTTTTATCTAACGAGATTGAAACCATGGCAATTGAAGCAGCTAATGATGGCAGTGTCCAAAAAATGACTGAAAAAGCGGTGAAATTCTTTTTATATAACAAAAAAATGGTTGCAACTAATGCACATGTTGAAGCAAACCCACCGGATGCGATCGAAACAATAGTAGTATCCAAGTTGGAAGTATGACCAATGTTTTCAAATAACATGTTTTGCATATAGGCCAAATTATTTGCTAACTGCTGCAAAAGAAAAAATAAACAGAATAACCACGTAATTGGATCCTTTAGGGTTTCTATAATTTGATACTTCTTTATAATTTTTTGTTCAATTGATGCCTGAGATGATCTTTGTACTCTTCTAATTACCCAAACTTTTTCAGAGATGTTTAAAAATTTTGCATCTGTTGGATTGCTAGGATAAAGCCAAATGACAATTAGAGTCATTAAAAATGTCATACCACCTATAATAATAATAAAGAGCTTCCAGATATGAATAGTTGTATGGGCATGTAGAATACCATATGCAATCACAGATACAATAACACCACATCCAATGCAACTACTGTAAAACATAGGTGCATAAGCATTCTTTTCTTCTGGAGTTAAAAACTGATTCATGGTAATGTTCAATGTTGGTACCGCAATGGATTCTACAAAACCCAGAAAAAACCTTAATGCATAAATACCTTGGTAGTTCGTAGCCGTGCAATGTAGAAAAATGATGATTGTCCAAGTGATACACATGAATATCATGACTTTACGGATGGAATATTTTTGAACCCAGATTAAATTAATTAACCCAACGATGTAGCCAACATAAAATAGAGTATTGGCATTGTTATAAGTATCCTGGGTCAAATGAACATCATCCCACAATTCAAATACAGATGCATATGACAAAGTTGCCTTATCAGAATAAAGTAAAAAATCAATTGATGCAGTTAACGACACGATAATCCACGCAACCTTGCGTCTTAATTTCTTTTCTTGGGCGAATGTAATTTCTGCAGTTTCTGCATCATTTATTTCCATAAATTTCGTGGTAATGTCAGCATCCTTAGCTTTAACAAGTTTAAAGTCCTCCGTGGAATTGATATCTGATAAATCATTGATGCTATTAGAGACTGTTGAGGTAGAATCATTTTCTATTTCAAAATCTAGTTTAGAACTACTGCTATGTTTCGTGAATCTTCTTAAAGATGACATAGTAAATTGTTCTTCCTATAATTGATATTATTTTCAAGCAAATGCTAACCTTTCGCTTGTTAGTTGTTCTCTCTTATATACTGCGTATCAGGTATCTCTGAGTGTGAAAACTGAAAACTACAACAAGTCATACCTGCAGAATATGTTTAGCAAAACCAAAATGTTTTTAAAGACATAAAGAGAGGTTTTCAATTATTCACAATCATTGAGTAATGAGGCAACGAAATCAGTTCTATGGAATATACTTCACACAACAGCAACGAAGTTTGACTTCACGGAGTTTGAACATTTTTTATATGACATATTTTGATGCAAATAAAATATCAAGTCATTGACTATGAAACTTTATTTTGAGTGAATTAAACCAATGAACAAGGCAGTTTTTGAAGAAAATGTCTTTCAAAACAAAACTTGCATCATTTTGTATTACTGTGGCTTCGTCTCTGCTACTGCAAAACCTCAAGTCAAAGTCAAAGTCAAGAACAATCACGCTGGCAGTTCATCTCCTCTGGTGTAAATGAAAGACAAAAAATTAATATGCAAGTTATGTGGAATCCTGTTTTTCAGAGTTACAATCTACAAAATAAAAAAGCATCGCTCGAGCAAAGACAATAATTGTCTTCTAATTTGACTTGCCAAAAAAGTTTTGCTTAACCATTCAAAGCAAACTAACCGAAACAGAATATATCAACAATAACATAATTAGATATCTCAAAGATGGTCAAGTAGCTATTTCTCGCTGGTAACGTTTCATTTAATGTTGTTACGTCGGTTGTGATTAGCCTAATAAGTGAAAAGTATAACACTCTATCAATCCAAACAGGTAACGATAAAGTGCACCAGCGATTAGTTTTCCATTATTCAGAGCAAACATTTTATTATCCCATAAACAACTTTGCTATAACATCGACTGTCTGGAATGCCTGTTGAAATATAAAGTTTCGAGTTTGTTTTTTTATCTTTGAAGTTTTAAATGGCTGAAGAACAAAGTGCGATAATCTCGGATGTCTCAGTTTAATTACTGATTATTCAGCTAAAGTATTGCATTCATTTTTAAATTCTTTATTGAAATGATATTTCCATGGGGTTTTGGGCATTATTTCCCTTTTCTATGCTCAATTTATCACATTGCGAAATCTATAAATATGCAAGTTAATATGAGAAACCCAATGAGTATTTTAAAATGTTCTTCTAGAATATATACTTCAGTATCCAAAAGTTGGTAAATAGCTATTTCATTAACATAAAAATTAAAAATGGAAGTTTTCATAGTTTCTGAAACTGGTTTGCCTAGTCTATGATCTGCTCAATTCGTTCTAGCAGAAGTCGAAATCAAGATTTTGACCGTTGCAGACTATTGTAAGTATGAAATTGTTACGGCCAAGACTAAAAACTTGAATAAAACTGTGAACAATAACATCTTTGTAGTTACTAGTTTCTGAACAACTTTCATTTCGACTGTTATTAGAAGGAAAGATTTAAGTAATATGGTCAATAGCAGAACCATTAAAGTTACTGGGTCTGGTTCTACTTTTGAATCTGCACTGGTGAGAACTGAAAGTGATGGGATGGGTTCCAGTTCATCAAATAATGCGGAAAATGTGCTAGCCTCGTACTTCTTCATTTTACCAAAAACATTTTTGATCGCTGCAGCGCTGTTGTATTTTAAATGCAGTCTTTGAAATTTTAAACAAATAAATATATAATCATATATGTTTGGATTTAAAATACACACACATTGAAATGTTAAAATCGAAAAAAATGTTTTTTTATTGCCTGCTTGTCCGAATTCTTCATGAAGTGCAATAAATTTTTAGTACAAGGATCTGCTTAATAGCAGTCCTATTTCATTAATAGCACCAATTATTTAAAACTATTTACTTTTGATTAATGCAAAATTGAATACTTATTAAATTATTAAATGATTATATTTGGAATATCTAAACTTATTACATATTTTTTACTTGCTACATTCTAGGCAAAGTAATCGCTGATGAACTGTCTGTATTTTTTCCACCCTTGTAAATTATCCAATTCCTCGTTCAGTAAAATGATATCTTGTGTTGGAATATATTTATCAGTTTCAAAATCCATATCTTCATATTTCACAAACCAATCTCTTTTCCAGATCCACCAAACGATGTAAACAAATGGGAATACAAATAACTCTAAATACACTTGGAAAAAATTGTATGTACTCCAAGGATCAAACGCAGACCAACCTTGGACTAAGATGACAAATGAAACAAAAATAACAAGGAAATATGGACCATATGGGTAAGTCCAATTTTTATATCTCAATTCATGTGTTTTACCTTGCACTTCTAAACCTTTTCTAAATCTTATTGATGTAATTGCAATACATAACCAGGCAATTTGATTGGAAACACCAACAATATTTTGTAACCAAGTCCATAAAGTACCGGCACCAATAAAACTGGCACCGAAACATAACCCACCAACAGCCCAAGTTATTAAAACTGCCACATATGGTGCTTTATATCTGTTGGTTCTACTCACGATATTCTTAGGTAAATAACCATCAAGGCCCATGTTGTAAAGAATACGACTACCAGCAAATAATGCATGGTTACAAGCACTAATGACACTAGTCATGATAACAGCATTCATAAAGGAACCAGCGCCTTTAGCACCGGCCATTTGGAAAACGATGGTAAATGGTGAGGTCATAACTGATTTAGTAGCTAATCCAGGATAATCATATGGTACATTCATTGCAATAAAGAAAGTAGAGAAAACGTAAAATACTAAGATTCTCCAAAATACGGTCTTAACAATCTTTGGTGTATTTCTAACTGGATTGTGTGCTTCACCATTAGTTAAGGTAATTGATTCAGTACCACCATAGGCAAAACTAGCACTCACGAAAAGTGATGCAAACCCTTTAAACCCGTTAACAAATGGTGCCTCGCCACGAGTCCAATATTGAAACCCAATATATTTGTGTTCTGGATTATGACCCACATTAACCACAATACCTAGTATAAAGAAAATTATAATAGCAATAACTTTTAAAAGAGCTAACCAATATTCAGCTTCACCGTAAACTTTTACGTGAATAACATTCAATACTAGAACGAACCCCCAAAACAACAAAGATGCAGCCCAATATGGGAAATGGTTTTCTGAAGTCTTCCAATAATCTAAAACTAATTGTAAAGCAGTTAAATCCGAAGCGACAGACACGGCATCATTAAACCAATAATTCCATGTAAGAGCACAACCAAATGATTCCGAAACAAATTTGTTAGCATAAGCACAAAATGAACCACTGATAGGCATATAAGTTGACATTTCACCAAGGCATAACATAGTTAAATAAACCACACCACCGAAAATGACATAATTCATGAAAAGTGATGCTGGACCACCTTTACTTAAAGAACTTGAAGTTGATAAATATAACCCAGTACCGATAATACCAGCAATAGAGATCATATTGATGTGACGTGGTTGTAAAGCTCTGGTTAAATCTTCACGGATATTTGCTTCTGGATCATCTTCTGCGAAACCGTTAGAATCCACGGTTTTTGTACCTTCTAAATATGATTGATTTTGATATAATTTCATGTTTGAGACATCCTTTACAGATGAATCAATTGTATCTGATTTAATCAAATCTGACATTGTTTGATTACTAATAAAGTTTTTGTAATGTAATATGTATAAATGTGTCTATGAGAGCAGAATAGTTGAACAGTGAATAAATAAAAGAATCACACTATATATAGTAGTTGTCAGCTGTATTCTCTGTCGCAAAACTAGATCAGCTTACTAAAAATACACAGTTTGAGTTGCCCTTCCAATCTGAAAAAGCGATGAGCTTATTAAATTGTGTCTTCCAAAAGTATAAATGAAAAATGAAATAAAAGTATTTTTCGCTCTCTGCGAGAAAATACAGCAAACTGTAAAATTAACTTTTTGCAGAATCACCTTTTGATCCAAAAGAGCACTATTTTGATGCCCTTCCGTGTAATTGTTCGTGCCATTCGCCTCATGTGAACTGTGTGGCGGTAGCCGTTATAATTGTGTCAATATTTTTGCTTTGTAAAAAAGAACACAGATGTGAGACATCAATTCATATGAGCAAGCCAGTAGCGATGGCTATGAGTAAAAGCACCCAAAAGTATATGAAGACAAAACAATAGAACCATCAAAGGGCATATCCAGATATGATAGAAATCATGAAATTATAAAAGTTATAAAAGTTATAAAAGTTATAAAATTATTAAATTATTAAATTATTAAAAGATTATGTTAATGAAAACAAATGACATTATAATAAAGATAAAAACTGCTTAAAATGACGTAAAAGTTAAGATAAATTATTTACCAATGGCTCTTTTCCATAATGGTTTGTCATCATTTGCCATTGCTTGAGCATCGTAAGTATCATCTCTCTTAGATGGTGGTACCCAACTCTCAGATAACCATGGTAATGGACCTTCTTCCCACATAATATTGACTTCTTCTAAAGTCAAACCTTTAGTTTCCAAGACAAAACAGAAAACATAAATCCATGCGGCAACACAACAACCCATAAACACGTAACCGTAAGAGAAATGAATGGCGCCACTGATAAATGGTGAGAAGAAACTAATTAAGAAGTTCCACATCCAATTAGCACCTACTGAAAGAGCCATACCTTTAGTCTTAACTCTCAATGGGAAAGTTTCAGCAACAATAACGAATGCAATTGGGGCCCAAGTAGTAGCAAAACAGAAGATGTAGAAACTTGTGAAGACAATCATACAATTACCGGCACCCTTAGATGGTGTATTATCTCTACCATGTGGGTATAATCTAGCAACACCAACTGAAGCATAAACCACTAAACAGGCAACCATACCCGCAGAACCCCATAATAAACATCTACGACGACCAAATCTTTCAACAAAATATAATGCAAAAAATGTGGAGAAGAAATTAACTGTACCGATAACAATAGAAGCTTCGAATGGATCATCTAAACCAACACCATTGAAAACTGTAGCACCATAATAGAAGAAGTAGTTAACACCTGTTAATTGTTGGAATGATTGAACACAAACACCAAGAATTAATCTTTGAAGAATCTTATTGTTTGTAGAGAACATTTCACCCCATGTGGCCTTACCTTCAGCTTCTTCAGCTTCAACTGCAGCGGTTAAAAATTCTAATTCAGCGATACATGATGGATCATCAATGGAAATCTTGTTGGACTTGGCGATAGAAACTTTAGCATCTTCATATCTCTTCTTGCTTATTAAGAAACGTGGTGATTCAGGTACAAACGACAACCCGAAGATCATAAATAATGACCAAGCAAAACCTAAACCTAATGGGACTCTCCATTGTGTAGAGTTATGATATCTTTTAGTACCAAAGTTACAACAGTAACCAAGGAAGATACCCATAGTACACATTAATTGATAACATGAGACTAATGGACCCCTTAAGTGTTTTGGTGAGACTTCAGAGATTAATAATGGTGAGTAAACAGCAATACCACCAACACCTAAACCAGAAATGATTCTACCGATAAAGTATTGATACCATTTATCAATGGATGCAATGGAAATGATTAGACCAACAGCATAAACAATAGTAACACCAGCTAAAGCAGGTTTACGACCATAAGTATCACCTAATCTGGAGAAAGCAAGACCACCAATACAACAACCGACGTTAAAGATGGCAACAACTAAACCAGTCCTTGCCTTAGAGAAGTAATATGTACCATCAGAATGTCTTTGACCAAATCTTCTTTTAAAATCGCTATGATTTAAGAAACCACCAATGGTACCTGTATCCCAACCGAAAATGTAACCACCAAACGCAACCATTAAACATAAAATACCGACACCAATGTAAGAGCCCCATGGTTGTCTTGGAATTTCACATGCTGGAATATCTTGTTCCCCATTTGAATTTAAAATGGGTTCATCCTTCTTAGAATGTGTATCAACAGAACTTGTTGAATTAGTATCTGACATTTTTTGTGCTAAATTATTTAATTTGCTTTTTCTTTTAAAGTATTAGTTTGAATGAACAATTTTGAATAGTAAATTAATTTGTTATTTTGTATTAAGTAAAATTATTAATTAAATTGAATTGAACTTAAACTATTGATGTTCTTTTATGAGTGAAAAGAAATGAAAGATGAAATAATTTAATTCGTTTGATGTTTTATTGCAGCTTTTATATTAATTTTTCAGTAGTATTAACTGGTACAATTAAAACAATTTCTTTTAGTCAAAAGTTTACTCAAGCATCCAATAATGCATCTAGCCACAAAATTGTCATTTTTTGTGAATAATAGGAGTTCATTACCTCACTGAAGCTAATAAATTGAATGAAAAATTGTGATGTATGTTACATAAATTTGATAGTCAAGGGCTAGTTACTGGAAGAATTTTATTTATGTTGTACCAAAAAGGAAATTGCATACTAAAGTTTGACCTCCTATTAATGTAAACACTGGACTCAAATTCCACATTGATCGAGATTCCGAGTGGAAAAAAATTGAAAAACAATAGAAATCTCCTATAAATTCTGTATTTCACGGAAAAACTAAATATTAATTGGAAAAAAACAATTCTTCCGCTTTTCGTATGGCTGGATTACATAATTTAAATTACATGAATGAGATATGCTTTATCCCTATTTGCGGAACTAATTAAAATATCCAGATTGGAAAAATTTTTGTTTGTTCGACGGCGATATTCAGCTTTCATTGCCGGTATTTTTCGGCTTTCACTGTTTGGTTTGTTTGGTTTTTTCAATGATTTACATAGTTAGCTCTACCTGAAAAACTCATAACATATTTGCTTGTTAAGAAGTGGAGCAAGTTGTGAAACACACCTTTCACTCTTGATGAACACATATTGGTAAGAGGTTGTACCCTATGTTAGTAGAAAAATCTATTAAGTACATTTTTACTTTTCAGCTAATATCAAAAGAAGTATTTGAACAAGTAACAAATTTTCACGGGCTCTGTTATGTGAGAATCATTACGAGAGAACACAATTGTTATTTCAAATACGATGATCAAAACCAGAGAGCTTCAAAAATATTTTGGTTGAGTGAAATGATTGCACAAATTATAATATCTTAAGCAATTAAATAGAGTTATATTGGGAAACTTATAAACTTACGAGTTTACTTAACAGCGTTAGTTTAACATTCAAAAAGAATAAAAGAAGCATAAAAAGTGTCATAAATCATTAATAGAAAAGGTACTAAAAACATAAAAGAAATGAACACTATCATAACACATCTTAATGTCAAGAATAGCAGTAATGGCAATCAGAATAACTACTTACCTGCGAGAACCTTCCAAAAAGGCTTATCATTATTTGTCATATCAGCTGCATCATATGATTCATCTCTTTTGCATGGTGGAAGGTATCCAGCAGACTTCCAAGGCAATGGACTTTCTTCCCACATAACATTAACTTCTTCTAATGATAAACCTTTAGTTTCTAAAACAAAGAAAAACACGTATAACCAACCACAACAAGTACAACCCATGAAAACGTAACCATAGGCAAAATGAATAGAACCTGTTATAAATGGTGAGAAGAAACTGATTAAGAAGTTCCACATCCAATTAGCGCTTTGAGCAATGGTCATAGCCTTTGTCTTAACCCTTAATGGATAAGTTTCGGCAATAAGAACATGTGCAATTGGGGCCCAAGTAGTAGCAAAACAGAAAATGTAGAAACTTGTGAAAACAATCATACAATTACCAGCGCCTTTAGATGTACCATTACCATAACCATGTGGCCATAGTCTTGTAACACCCACTGAAGCGTAAACCACTAGACAACAAATTAAGCCTGCAGCACCCCATAATAAACATCTACGACGACCAAATCTATCGACGACCCACAGGGACCACCAAGCAGAGAAGAAATTAACTGTACCTAATACCACAGCAGCTTCAAATGGATTTTCTAAACCAACTCCATTGAAAAGCATAGCACCATAATAGAAGAAATAATTGATACCAGTCAGTTGTTGAAATGTCATAACTAAAACACCTAATATAACACGTTGAATAACCTTACTTTCTCTAGAAAGTAGATCTTTCCACTTTGCTTCACCAGCAGCTTTTTCTGCTTCTAAACCAGCAGTTAAAAATTCAATCTCAGCAATAACAGCTGGATCATCTGGCTTTAATCTATTTGATCTTGCAAAAGATCTTTCGGCGTCTTTGTATCTTCTTTGAGCAATTAAAAAACGTGGTGACTCTGGAGCATAAGGTAATGCGCATATCATAATTAATGACCAACCAAAACCTAAACCTAAAGGAATTCTCCATTGGCCTGAATCTTTACGATTTCTTGTGCCAAAATTACAACAACTACCAATAAGTATACCCATTGTAACCATTACTTGATAACTTGAAACAAAACCACCTCTTAAATGCTTTGGAGCAATTTCTGAGATTAATAATGGTACGAAAACTGCAATACCTCCAACACCTAAACCTGAAATAATTCTACCAATTAAATAATGATACCATTTTTTTTCAGCTGAAATTGAGATGACCAAGCCAATCATATAAACACAAACCACTGTCGTGATGGCTGGTTTACGACCATACTTATCTGGTATCTTAGAGAAGATGAAGCCACCAAAGAAGCAACCGATGTTGAAGATTGCAACCAACAAACCAACTCTTGCCTTACGGAATTGACGAGTACCGTCTGGGTTTTTGTTACCGAACCTACGTTTGAAGTCAGTGTGGTTTAAGAAACCACCAATCGTCCCGGTATCCCAACCAAAAATAAACCCACCAAAAGCGATTAGCAGACAGAGTAAAAGAAGCTTTTTGTAAGCAAGTAAAGGTTTAGTGGGGAATTCTTTTGGTGGTACCGTACCATCACCCAAAAAACCATCTTCCAGTTTTTTTCCACCATCATCAGATAGTGAGGAAATATTATCCTCTTTGGAATGTTCTAATACATCAAAAGTATTGGCATTTTCTGAAGTATTAGTTATTGACTCATTTATATTTTCTGAAATATTATCAGTCATTGTAAATTAAAACTTGATATTTTATTCTAGGACTAATGTATTATTTAATATTATTTTTTCTTATTGCTATTTTAAAAGAAGAAGGTAGTATGAAGCAAGATGAATTCGAATCATTAGAAAAAACTATCCCTTTTATAGCATATTTTCATCAACAGATTACTAACACTTTCTCAATTTGCAGCCAATATCTACAATTTATCAAAACTTTAACGGGAATTTTGATAACTCAGTAACCACTATCAAAGCTTAATAATCAAGTTCCTTCTTTCTATCATGAATTAAAATTTTGCATTCATTATTAAGCAAAAACACATTATTACTGAAAACAGAATCTTCTTTATTATTCGATTTCAACACGAATGGCTGAACATCACAAAATTTAATACATCATACTTGACCAAGATTAGCCGTGTCGATGTTCTTTACATACTGGAACTACAAAGAAAGGTTGATTTAATTTACTCAATTAGGAAATTACCCATTAAAAATTGACTTTTAAAACTTAAACAATAAACTCCTATTTCCTAGATAGTTTTGTCCATGGAGGCAATTACATCATAAAATTGTATTGCAGACTTGTACCATAACGGCAACTTATCAGATGTATACCCCCTATCTTGCAAAAGGGGGCAATGTAATCTGAATGTTGTTACTGAATCTCACAGATTTTATTGTAAATTGACTACATAGCAATTTAAAACACCCTATAGTTCTTTGAAATTGAATAAAGTCATATTGAAGTTAAAGTCAAACAAAAACCTTTACTTTTTTGATAAATTACTGAGAATATTTTCCTCCACTGTTTTAGTAATGCATTTGAGAAAAATACGGATACTCAAAATGTATCAATTTGTAAACAATAGTTTGAGTTTATTTCTCTGCTTTAAGAAACGAGGCTAACAAAATTATGTTTTTGTCAACTTTACTATTATGAACAGTTTCAAAGGTTATAAAAGTTTGCTTAAGAAAGAAAACACTGTTATGATAAGATGAGTCCAGACATTTTACAAGTTACTGTAATTTTTTGTGAACTTAATATTCCTTAATCTTGGCCATTCTTTGAGCTCTGGCTTTATATTATTCATTGAAATTCCCACCTTGGTTCAATAAATTGTTAATCTGTAAGCTACTGCCTAGGAGAAATTTTTGCATTGAGTATTACACCATTGTAATTAATTATTTCAATAAATATATATTTTGGCCATTAAATTTTGGCAATTACCAAATAAAAATATTTGAAAACAATAATTCTGGATGCTTATTGATCACTAAAAATATACATTCAATTTTTGCCACATCATAATTTCCTCTCAATACTTGATCCTTAATGTTAATAAGTTATATTGGTTTATAGATTAAAACTTGCATAAAGCCGCTCTTGAATTTTTTACAAGAATGTTTTGCCAAATATGATATGCCATTTTTAATATTTCGACCATCATAATTTTTGCTTCCAATAAATAATCTTATTTAAGCAAAACATACAAGGTTGCAATTTTACAAAGACTTCATGAATTACTAAATGTCAAAAAACATTGGAAAGTTATTATTCATGCAAGCAGCACTTTGTAAATATCAAAATTTCTTCATTCTGATATCCAACTTACTTAATTCAGTAACTAAAATACAGTATATTAATTTCTTGCTGTAAAAAATGTGAGGAATGATGAATTATCATTGAGGGTATCAAATTAATGTCATGTAGTTTTCCTGCGGTGACATCAACACTTGAATTGTCCGAACGCATGTAAATTAAATGATACCTTATGATATGTATTTTCCTCCGCGGTATTAGAGGTAGTGGCTCAAAGTTTTTTTTAGTGCCATAACTGAAAAACAATAAGAACCCATTCGTTTTAGATTTTTTAAGTTATTATTTAACCTTACTAGGTTAAAAATTTATCTTATCAATTTGACCAACAAAGAATCAAGGTGAACAAAGCTAAAAGTTCAATTACTAAGTCGTGTACTAAACATTAAATTACACAATACAGTGGTTAACGACACCACTCGGAATCGAACATAATACACAGACAGCATCATCCCACAAGTAATATCTTTCCACAAATGTTCTGAAGATGAAAAATGAAAAATTATTAGTAAGAAAAAATAAAGTTACCCAATTTGTGCCAACTCCCAACAATTTTTGAGACGTATTTTGATAATTTCCAGCAATTGGCACATTGCAATTAACAATCGATTAATATTTTTCAAATTAATAATATTTTAGTAACTATGAGTGAAATTTCTGCCAAGCAATGGGTTTTGAAAACCTTGCCTGCACCAGGTGAGCCCTTTAATTTCCAAATGGATCAAGAAGATTCTACATTTGAACTGGTTGACACTAAATTATCTAAAGATCAATTACAAGAAGATGAAATCTTGGTCAAGACACTTTACATTTCTAATGATCCAGCACAAAAATTTTGGATCGCATCAGTAGACAAGAATTATTCAGCAGGTGTACAAGTCGGTGAAACCATTCCAGCAAGAGGTATTGCTCAAGTAGTGGCCTCTAAGAATAAAGAGTATGAAGAGGGTGATATTGTCACTGCTTACACTAATTGGAATACCTATTCAATTATCAAGAAGGATAAACTATTCGCTTGTAGAAAAGTGGATCCTAAGAATGTCGGTGAATTATGGTGGTATTTGTCTGTATTAGGTTCCACTGCCTTAACTTCATATTTTATCTTCTATAGATATGCCGAATTGACCGAAACAGAAGAAAACTATGGTAAAGTTTTCTTAATTTCTGGTGCCGCTGGTGCAGTGGGTTCCATTTGTATTCAACTTGCTGTGCAAGTTTTTAAAGCCTCTAAAGTTATCGCAATTGCTGGTGGTAAAGAAAAGATAAAATATGTTGAAGCATTTGGGGAACAAGTTGTTGGTGTCGACTATAAAGATCCAAACTTTAAAGAAAATTTGATCAAGGCAGCTGGCGGTGTTAACACTGTTGATTACTTTATTGATAATGTCGGTGGTGAAATTTTAGATCTTGGGGTTCAATTATCCAAAGTTGGTAGCATGGTCCTTGCCTGTGGTTCCATTAGTGGTTATAATGATACAAGTAAGTTTGTCTTTAAGAGAAATTGATTTACAGTGCGGTTATCACCAAAAGATTGATCATTAAGGGTTTACTAGTTACTGACAATTACTCCGAATTTCCTGCTGCTTTTAGTAAACTGGGTCAATTGATTAAAGAAGGCAAGATTGGTATCAAAAGTTCTGCCACCTTAAAGGACGCCACTGGTGAAAAGTTTGATCAAGTACCATTAATTTGGCACGGTTTATTTCATGGTATTAACAAGGGTAAGTTAATCACAAAAGTTTCTGAATAAATGAAGTGAATAATTGCTATGCATTTTTTTTTGAAATACCTTGAATTGTTTACCATACAGTAAACTGATATTATGATTTGGTTGTTTTGTATCTACAGAAACTAATATATATTAAATAGTGTTTTAAAATATAAACTGCCAAAATTCATGGCCTGTTTTCCGTTTTTAGATTATGCTTGTTATGTGAGTTAAAAGATCAGTATATTGAAGAAACTACTTGCTACGACTGTAAATCAATTTCTCATAGCAATTTAATGTTAGATAACTCTTGTTTGATCTTGAAAGTGTGATACCCCATAATAAATAGTAACAAAAGAAATGGTGTTATCCATAAAAGTAAAAATTTAACTACTTGATGTGGTGAGTAATGATTGCTATCTTTTGATTTATTTGTCTTTTTATGTAAATCTCTGATCTTTTCTTGCTCAACTAATAATTGTGATAATTTGTCGTTGATTTTTGTGAAGCTTTTGAATTCACTAATTGAATCAGGCTCGCCATCATTTCTAGCCTTATCATTTTTTTTCAAATCATGTATTAAGCCATTTGATAATTCAACTAGGTATTCTAATAAAGTATTTTGATACTGGTTTAATTTATCTAATTTATCAATCATTAAATTAATATCATTTGATAATAATTTACCTTCAATCAAATCCAATTTCTTCCATAGTTGATAGTTATTTAAGTCTTTATTTTTCAAAGCGAATTGGTCCTTCATTTCAGTACTCTCTTCACCAGTGTCCTGATCTACAAATTTAGTTATAATGATGGGTTGTGGTAACTGCTTTACATTTGGTATCTGCGTGGCATCACTTAGCCCGTTGAACAGTTTAACTCTTAAGATTTCAAAATTTTCTGTTGTTTCCACATTATCAGCAGTGACACCAAATTTAATTTTCCTTTGTAACTGATCAGCATTCAAAGGGTCCCAAAATTTGATTTTCCTAGTTTGGAAACAAACTTTGTTATCAACTTGCAATTTTAACAGGTGGTTATCAGATGGGTTATAACTTAGTCGAAGTGTTATTGGTACTGCAGATTCCTGATAATTTAATAGACATTGGGTAAAAGCCATCTGATCAACTGAGTCTAAAGTAACCCTGTGATCCATGTTGTTGATAATTGCTGATATACTATCAGCAAATTTGCCACTATTTTTAACAATTAAGGATAACCCATTGAATTTATTTGGACCATTAGCTAGTGAATTATCATTTGCGTCAAAATTATCATCCAAGATCATATAAAAATTTAAACTTGAGCTTGATATATCATTAAAGTTAATTGATCTAAATACCCATTCAATTGTAAAGGCACCATCATTATTTGAATGGACGTTATGAGATTTATCGTTCTTTAGCAGGCCATTTACTGTTAAAGTGGGTAACCATAATTGACCCTTGTTTTTTGCCTTTGGTGTCAAGATAATCCTTCCATCTTGTAAAACAGCATCATTCCTTAGTTGCCAATCTGAAGGTAAATCAATTAGTTTTATCATGTCTGGGAGTGAAAAATTATCCAAAATGAGTGAATTGGAGTCCCCAGAATGATCATTGTTGTGATCACTGATGGTAAATGCCAACACAGTGGACCATAAAGTTACCCAAAGTACAAATAAGGCGTATTGAAGTGGCTTCATGGTAGTGTTCAAACAGTTTTGAGATGAAAAGTTGTCAATGAGTTGAATAAAAACAGAATAATCAAAAAATAATATTATCAAAATGTTATATGTGTGTATATATAATTGTGTAAACCACCGATTAAGTTAGTGTAATGAAGGGGGTATAAATGACTAAAGTAAAATTGCACTGAATATTGTAAAATGTGAAAACTGCAAAGAATTGAGTACGAGAAAATGAAGTGAACCCAATTCAGAATAAATTATGCAGATCAATCTTCCAAATTATCCTTGAATAAAGCTCTCGGTTTCAAACTAGTTGCCTTCTTCTTTATGGTGTTACCTCTCTTATCTATGTATGTTATAGTGTTAACAATATCTGGGTTCTCCAGTATAAGTTTGTTATGTCTTTCCAGTCTTTCTTGTTCAGTTAAAGGTTTTTCGCCATCCTTTAGAGTGAATGGATTCTCTAATTGTTGTGGAATAATATCATTTTCATCATCTGTGTCCCATTCGTTATCTTTTGAATCTTTATCTTCTATCCAATTACCCAACTTGTCATCTGTGATCAATTTATCAGAGGGAGTTCCCGGCTCATTACGTGATTTCTTATACAAGGTACCTGCAACGTTTTGCTCCTGTTCATCTTGTAAAAAAACATCAGTTTTTTCTTCAAACACTTCATTCATATCCTCCTCATCAGACATGGGGAATAAACAACGTGCCACTGCTTGTTTGGAGCCAGTTATGTTCTTCTTGTTGTTATCATTGTCAATGAACTCAAAATTTTCTTGAATGTTGTGGTGTGTACTGAAAGTGTGGCTATCAGAAAGGTGCGAAGTACCGCTGCTACTTGCAATAGGTGTAGCTTGGATGGAGTTTCTTCTCAATGGTGAGTATTCTGGTGATTTTAAGTTATTATTTATAGTTAACTTTGGGGGAGCCAACAATGGCCTCTTTTGTATTGTGGATGGTGTTTGTGGTATATGAATTCTTGGTGTGTTTGTCTCCATAGAAGTAGAACGTGGTGGTGTACTTGGAGTCATGTTAATAAAACTTATTCTTTTTTATGTATTCAAATGTTATAATAAAATATAATTAGCTTTTGGGGAATGCCTTTAAGGAATACACTAATTATAACGAAAAAACGGCGATCTCTAAATCTTTCGGTGTGTTACACTAATATGCAAGGGTCGAAATGTGTAAATAATTTGTCACAGTGTTTATATATATATATATGTCTTAGCAATTGCTAATTCGACGCTGTGCTGCACTCAGCTGAAACAACGCCAGCCATCCAATTTGATTTTTGCAGCTGGTCGATTTTGCTTCTTTTGCAACAACGGCGGGGGAAAAAACTCTGGGCGGAGACCCACCAAACGGCCAGGCAGAGAACACTTCTGTTTGGTGGGAAAACAGAGCAAACGCCGTAGGAAGAGTTCCTTCTGGAGTTTCTAACAGCAGCGATTTTCTCTCTGTGGAAACGAAAAATCAAATTGATTTGTTTCAAGTAGACACGAGAAACCAGAAACAGACTTCCAAACAACCAATACACCAGCAAATAAACACCACTGTGTCATGAACGCTTTGTACACACATGCCCTAAAGCAAAAGAGCCAATTGCAGCAAGATTTGGCCAAATTTGAGAAAAATCCAAACACTGTCCCCATATCGCTACAAGGTTCCATATCTGCCACGTTGGTAGCATTTGAGAAGACAATTACACAATATAACGAACATCTTACAATTTTCCAGCAAAACAATGATAAGAGCCAAGAACATTCAGACCAAAATGTCAAATTTCAACAAAGATTAGATAACTTGAAAGCAAATTTAGCACAATATAAGAACAAATTTAAAGATTTGAAATTAAAATATAATCAAGAACAAGAGTTAAAAAAAAAACAATTGTTTGGTGACAGTAATAATAACGGTACAACTGCAACAACAACTGCTAGCTCCAGTAGCAACCCATTTGATGATCAACTATCAAAGAGACACAACTATCAAAGAACCAACACTACAAACAATCGTAATAATGATCCAAATAATTTAGATATGTTTGATGGGTTACGAAAGGAGAGGGGTATCTTCCAAAGAGGTAACTTACAATTAGATATGTTATTAGAGATGGGTCAACAATCGCTAGACGATATCATTGAACAAAATAAGATTTTACACTCTATGCAAGACAAGATGACCAACTCATTGAGAACTTTGAACGTTTCTGAACAAACTATACAGAATATAAATAAAAGATTATTTAAGGATAAATTAATCTTTTGGATAGCACTATTTCTATTATTCCTTGGTATGTATTTAGTGCTCAAGTATCTGAGATAGGCACTGCAACACACGTAAGCTCCAGTAGAGGCAGCAGTATATAATAAATCTAGTTAAATCTGTAAAAATACATTTCCTTTTTGGGAAAAAGGCAAGCCACACGAATATTACAAAATTCTCTATTAAAAGCTAGAAGAGCATTGTGAAGACACAAAATAAAAAGACACAGCAAGTAGAAAAGTTGGCAATTGCTTTGCTTAAAAACTAGAATAAATTATATAATATAAAAAAAAAATATACGTAAAGTTATACATGTATCAAATTTTTAAATAATTTAAGCTTGGTTAGCGAAGTATTGTGGGAATTCTCTGTAGTTAGCTTCTAATGGACCCTTCTTGGATAAGAACTTAACGAAAGCACCATCATCCTTAACTTCACCAGCATCTCTTCTCTTAACGTATTCAGCTCTGTCTAAGTTAGTGAAACCCCATTTCTTAGATAAAATAATCTTTTGTTGACCTGGGAACTTGTATCTAGCTCTTCTTAAACCTTCAATAACGACAGCCTTGTTGTTGTCTCTGGTTCTAACGGAGAAAATAATTTGACCAATGTCAACTCTAGCGGCTAAACCATGTGGTTTACCCCAGGCACCTCTCATACCTTGTTGTAATCTATCCGCACCGGCACATGATAACATCTTGTTGATTCTTAAGACGTGGAATGGATGGACTCTGACTCTTAAGTGGAAAGCATCTCTACCAGATTGAACAGTCATATATTTGTTAGCACAAATACGAGCAGCTTCTAAAGCTTCAGAAGATAATTGTTCTAATTCGTTAGAGACTAAATGAACACATAATGGAAATTCATCAACGGTAGCCTTCTTCTTACCTAAATCGTAGATTCTAATCTTAGCATCTGGAACAGCTCTGTTGTATCTAGACTTTGGGTATGGTTTGTTCTTTTGGTAACGGTAACATCTAGCTGGTCTTCTAGCCATCTTGAATAATTATTTGTTAGTGGTTTCTTTAAATTGAAATATAACTAAAGGAAAATATTTCTAACAGTCAAAAAATAAATAAATTATATTGATTTATTCTTATATGAGTGAAAAAAAATTGCATAAAAAAATGCTTACTAAACATGTCCTAATTGGGAAATCGGCTTTTGATAGTGGTCGGAAGAAAAACCAGACGGAAAAAATAAAAATGTCTGGCTGTTTGATTTTTAATTGCGGACCGTCATAAATTTAGCTTTTCTCGTTTTTGTTCTTCAGTCGGAATTTTTTCTTAAAATTTTATGTCGGGATAATTTAGTATTTGTATGATTGGTTTTAGGCTTTCTTCAAGAATTTTCCGTCCATTTTAATCGGTTTTTGTCTGGGTTTTTGATTGTCAGTTTTGATTGATTGTCTGATTTGAAAATATCTGAAAATGTTTCAATCGCTGCTCATCGGAAAATTTTTTATATTCGAATTTTCAATATTTGACTACTGCTTTTTCTATATTATACAAAACCATATACCTACTAGATAAAATATTGTTGAGATGGGTCGTTACAGTGTTAAGAGATATAAGACAAAAAGAAGAACTAAGGATTTAGATTTAATTTATGATGAATTAACCAACTCTAGCAAGATTCAAAAATTGTTAAATCAACCATTAGACGAAACAAAGCCTGGGTTAGGTCAACATTACTGTATCCATTGTGCTAAATATTGTGAAACTGCAATTGCATTAAAGACACATTTAAAGACCAAAGTTCATAAAAGACGTGTCAAAGAATTAAAAGATGTACCATATACACAAGAAGTTGCTGATGCAGCTGCTGGTTATAATTTGAATAAATTTTTAAATAGAGTTGAACAAATCAAGACACAATTGAATCCAGCAAAGGAAAACCTAGAGACTGAATTAAAGCAACATTTAACTGATAAATTAGAAAATGTCCAAACTACGGAACCTACTTTACCAACTTTAGACGAAACTAACCTTATTAAGGACTAAGATTTGTCTTTACAAACTTACTAATTGTAAATTATCAAATAACATATTATATTATTTTACATTATATTAGATATCATCCATGGAAAAAAAAATTTAACATATAGTAATATATAGACTAATATTCTACCAAAAATAATAATAACAGCAACAGCAGATAACAAAATTTTGCATTAACATTCTTTTCAATTAATAGTTTCATTATAATTGAACAAAATTTGTATGTGAAGTTTTTTCAGCATGTTTAGCCACTTCACGTTCACCAATAAATGTATTATTACACTGATTACATTTAATCTTGGCCACATGCGTATTGATTGATTTACCTTCTTGCTTTAACTCTTTAGCGATCCTTAAACATTCATTATTCATTATGGCAGATTCCATCTTCATATTGAAAATGGGGGAAACCTTATTTGATGAACGTGTTAAAACATTATAATGAACACCATTGAATAGCAATATAATAAATTCATCAAACTCTGTATCATAAAATTTATCTATATTTATAGCATCAATATCTACTACAAAAATAGACAATTGTAAGATTTTGGATAGAATTGAAATTTCAATACCACCACCCCACGAATCCTTATCTAATATCCACTTCATATATTCCAATCTTGGTTTTCCTAAGATTGCATCAGTGTATTCTCTTGGGTTATCCTTTATGGTATGATATACTAGTTCACGTAATTGATCAGAAGTATATCCCTTGGAAGCAAATGAAATTGCATGGAACAAACATGAATTATCATCTGGAACTTCATGAACTGCTAAAAGTCTTGTCTCTTCTTTCTTTGTAACCTGTTTAGGCTTGTTATCACTTTCGCCACCTAATAAAAAGACTTTATCACCATTAGCCAAACCTAACTCATCCAATGTCTTTTCTAAATTGCCCTCAACGGATATCATCATTGAAGGAAAACCAAACCTCAAAGCCTTGATCTTTGCCAAACTGTCCTCATTATCTTTAAACTCATTCAGCAAGTCAATCAACTTGGGCTCATCTTTAGTGATCTTAACAATACGTTCGCCGTTAAAATTAACTTTCAATCTCATCATCAAATGTGTATACAAGTATATATATATATGTATGTACGTAAATATGTAGGTTATAGTTATAAGTAGTATGAATATATGTATCGCTGTGCCAGCTGCACTCAGTGGACAGATACTCTCCAAGTGGTTGTTTTATTGTGGAATTCTCAATTTTGAATCGTTTGAAAAATCGGATCTTCACGAGAGAACCTCCCACAACGAATGCGACTGCGTTTGTGTTTTCGTCAGCCACACCAAGTAGAGCATAGCCATTAGATTCATAGCCAGTAGGGCTATTATTGTGTTGGACTGTAAGTTGTTACCCTTTTGCACAATGATTGTCTCGGTATCGGTGTCTGCAGATCTGACATTTCCATTGTGCAAATGTTTCTCTTGGGCCTTTGGGAATGAGGTTTCGGAAGCATCACCCGTCTCTTCTTCATTATTCATCTCTGCATTATCATTGTCTGATAACTCTGATAACTTATCTATGGAAGGGACTTGTTCATCATAATTCTCATTGCCACCCATTGAACATTCAACGTATTTGTCTAAATACTCATTTAGCGTTTCGTTAAATGTAGCTAAACTTTCCATCACACCAGTTCTACAACTTGTTTCAATCATATTCTTAATCCAACTGGAACTCGTCCAGTTCACCCAATACGACAATTGTAAATTGCACTTGTTCTTGTCGGTCCACCACATCAAGTAACGTGTCTTTATATTAAATGCATTACCACTAGGTACATTTGGCGTTTGTGTGGTAGATATCAATTCAATGTAGTTATGAGGATCATAATGGATAATTTCCTCTGATACTTCACATATGGTTGACTTGGGCCCAATGGAAAAATTCAATGGCTTAGAATAGGAATATGATCTTTTTTGACCAACGAATTTACGAAAGGACACAATATCGGTACATTTGGCCTTACCATAAGTGTCCATTAAAAATCTATTGTCTGATTCACTGAATAATAATTCGAATAATAAACCAGGTGAAATACTATACTGTTTGTCTTGTAAAATGAATTCATTCTTGTGAGCACTACTGGGCTTAACGACTTCTTGATAAGAATCACGGGAGAGAGGACCGTCAAAACTAAAATTGTGGCGGTTCTCGCTCGCTTTCAATTTGTAAACTGGAATTGTTTCCTTTAATCGTTTTAAGTTATCTATTTCAACAATCGAACTATCACCATCTATAGAATTAATGATTTCAGTAATCATATCTTCTTGTACGTCTTTCGATTTTCCTGTCTCCGGATCAAGATATGCCCTTTCAGTCATTAGTCCATTGCTATGACTACGATTTAAAGTATCCTCAACCATATCCAGTAATGCTTGATTATTCCTTTTTTTACCGTTTGCCGCAAATTCAAGATCCCCAGACTGTATACTATTCTGTCTCCAGACCAAATAAAGTGTTTGATACACAGTATCTAGTTCAGTAAAAGCATTCAGTTGAATCTTACCTAAATTAGTTTCTACTATAATACCGTCCACCAATTTATGTATATTGACAATTTCAAACAAAGATATCTGCAATCTGGTAAACAGCCAACCAAATTGATAGTTTTTAGTGGCAAAGCAAAGATATTTACTAGAGATGAACAGTTCGCCTATATAGGGGAACATCAATTGTTTAATATTGTTATCACCGCGATGTAAAACGCAATCATAGCTTGCAAAAAGAGTATCCCAAGTGGGTATGGTTCTAAACATACTATGCCAACGTTCGTTTTCCTTGGTATTAGCTTGAGCAGCGATCTTTTGGAAACTAGATAATAGGATAAGCATAAAACTTTTGTTCAATTGTCTCTTATCGTCGCCCAAGGTTCTCGCAATGGAGTCTGGGGACAACGTAGGCAATGCTGGAGCACTTTTCAATTGCAATGATGGCACCGATAACCTTGTACCATTTGAATTGATCGATTCCAGCATGATTCACACAATTTGGCAATTCTTCAGAAGCTTTATAATTTTGTAAAATAAAATAATTCATTTTGAACAAATTAAGCTTACCAACAAAGAAGCAATATTGCGCTCAAAAGACGTTAAAGGAAGCTCTGTAGTGTCTTTGAAATGTCCACCAAGTTGCAAAAGAGTATTTTGTTGGATACCGTCGAGATGAACGGTATGCCACACACTACGAATGAACGAATGATGGAGCATAAAACAAATGGTAACAGTATTGCTAATCCTGGAGAAACAACTATTCCTGATAAGTTGAAGCAATACACTAGTTTACCCCCACCAGAGCTGCCTCATGTACAAGTTAACCAAGTCTCGTTGGCAACTATCATTAGAAAGTTATTAATTTCTTCACTATAAAGGAATTATCACAATTTTTAAAGACTAATGTACATCAATCACAAGAGAATACAGCTTCACAGAAGAAGATAAACTTTTTACAATTAATCATCTTTTTAAGAAACCAGTATTTAAAACTTTATGTACTGATCAAATGGACCAAAACGATAAAGAATAACAATTTTAATACCATGATCGATTTGCTGAATTGGTTTAGAGAATCTAATATGTCTGTAAATAACTGTATTTGGGCATTGAAGGGTAACTTGACCTCTATGGCTAATGCTAAGTTACCTAACGTGGATTTGGTGACTGCTTTAGAAGTGTTAACTTTAGGTAGACCAAACTTGCCCAACCATAATTATCCATTAAGTGGTGAAATTAATAACTCTAATGTAGATATACCATCAGATTTAATATTGAAAAGATTGCACGATTTGAACTTAACAGTGTCTATAAAGATTTCTATGATGGATTTACCCACGCAGTTCAAGAATTATCGTGTGAAAGATGGTAGAATTTACATTGTAGTAAAGGATGAATTTGAGATTCAGTTATCCACAATTGACAGACAATCTCCACTTTTCTTCGTTGATTTGAAATTACTATTTAATTGTAATAAGCTTGCTACAAAGAGTGATACCAAAGATGAAAATCTAACAAGTGGAAACGCAGATCTCAATAAAAAAGATGATATTAACAGTGATGATAATAACAGTAACAAGATACCGGTGGAGTCAAATATTAGTTTACCGCTAAACAAAAGGAAATTGGAGAAAATTATTAATGATATACTTTTCAAAAGCAATGATCCATTATTATCATTATATCAATTTCTGCATAAGTATATTTTAACTTTCCAATTATACATGATTCATTTAGAGTTAATCAATTTAGAGACTAACGGTAAATTCACTGGGGGTAGCTTAATTCACAGTTACGACTCCAAGAAAAGTATTATTACTGGGAGGTATTGGCTTAATGGTAAGACGGGCAATAAAGGTAAATTTACCATTGGTGTAAATAAGCGTACAGAGACCTTAATTTTACGTTGGGACAGTAACCCACAACAAACTAATGAAAATGATGTTATTACATATACCCAACTTTTACAAAATATGGAAAATATCCTGGATGAGATAACCTTCAATCATGCCAATTTAATTAGATCAGAATTATTATTACAAGGTATGTTCCGTGAGGATGAAGACGATCCAAATGTTTTACTGTTACAAATCCCTACAACTTGTGTCTCTACGGCACCTGTTCAAATGAAAATGGATTTAATAACTGGGTTATTTTATTTCAAAAACCCAACGCCATTATTAATGACATATACCCAAAGAATTAACAGAACAGCTAATAATGAAGAATTGAACAAAGTGTTGCAACAATTAAAATTAGACAAAATTACAGATATTCTTTATAATATGTTCGAAAAAACTGGTTGGATCTGTTCTAGAGCGATTAATTTGGATGAACCCATTACCAACAATGTTATAAGAAGGGAAGATATGGGTATTACTAAAACAACTAATAATAACGATAACACTAATGAGATACAATCAATTTTACAAAAGGATTTATTTACTTGTTTACCCAATTGGCCCATTAACTGGTATTTAATAATTACTGTAATATCATCGAATTCTACATGTATTATTGAAAAGAGAATGGGGAAAATTACATCTCAAAAAGGTAAATGGAAATTGTCTTATCTAGATCAGGATGGAGTGACCATTTCAAAATTAGAGAATATAACATATCAAAAAATAATGACGTTACAAAACTCAATTTTACATAGAATTATAAATCATATGTTAATTGATTCATTAAACCAATTGAAAATTGAAAATAAAGTTTGCACTAAGGATATAATACAAAACCACCTACCTAGATATTTAACAAATGATATTGTAGACTCTACTGAAAGTGATATCAACACAATCAAAAATGCATCAACTAATATTAATAATAGTATCACCAACAGTAGCACTACTAACAAGTTAAAATATGAATATATTTCGCTATTAATACTAGAACTACAATCATTTTTGGAAGGTTCCACAGCTTTGAACGATGTATTAGAAGATTCGATTTATATGAGAATCGACTATAAGAAGACAGAGATTAGAATATATGCCAAATTTAAGATGGATACCATGATTAAGCAAGTCCCCTCCAAAGGTTTACTAATAAGTTTAATAGAAGAAGAACCTATGGCATTCTATTTGACTGAAAAATTTAATGATTTACGTCATATTATCAAATATTTGACTATTTTCAGAGAAAAATTAATGCAATTAGTTGTAATAATTGATGTTATCGATAGATTACATAAAAATTTTGCATCAGAATATTTCAAAATAATTGCTTTGAAGCCCAATGAAATATCATTTAAATACTTAGATAACAACAAAGACGAATCTGATTGTACCATAAATATTATTACTCGTAACACAAAAGTGGAAGTCTTGACTATTGATTTAGCCACTTCTAATCCACAATCTGTAATACAACCATTCATTAATGCTCAAAAATTAGATTATCATTCAACATTCAATTACTTACAATTTACATCGTCTTTATTCATCGCATTCCAAAAAATAACGAGCGATAAAATTTTCGAGAAGGAATCACAGTTGACCCAAGTCCAATTGAGTATCCATGGATTAAACGAATACCAAATAACATATGTAAATAATGCACTTGGTAGTAAGATTTCATTGTTAGTAGAATTGAAGTCAATTTGTCAAAATGTCGACAGAAAATTTCAATATTATGTTCATTTCACCACAGATGAGCATTTCAGCACGAAATCTTTGGCTTACCCACAAATGGTACATGTTAGAAACAATATATTTATGTTAGACCAGACAACCCATCCAAAGACACAAGATAATAGCGGAAACTCGCAAAAACCAAACGAAAAATTCCCAAAGGCAATAAGATTGATTGATGGTATTGCGTGTGATGCCAGCGATATTGAACAAATTTTACTGGAGATTCACAATATATTGAAAGTAGATATGGAACATTAATATATATACTATATAGGACAAATACAAGATGTAATTGAGTGTAATGAAAATATTTTGAGCATGTTTTGAACTCATCGACTTGATTTATTTGTATTTTCTTCCGAAATAAATTAATTCTCTCGAACTTTTATATTCTGTTTCGATAATAAAGAGAAGATCAGGTATATAAAAGATATAAAGAGTGACTAGCTTGAACGAAGACAATGATCTTGAAGTCGTTTTTGAATAAGTACCCCCTGTGCGGTTACCTATTTCAAAATGTTCAAAGATCAGGAATAACGCCTATAATGAGGGCCCCTAACTTTACTCCCATTAAGTTATTACATGTATCAACCGTGACTAAAGCAGAATACCAACAAGCGAAAGAAACACTGGATGCCATGAGGAAAGATAAATTAAGTGCAAAAGACTTGAAATCGCTGAGTAACTTGAGAAATATTGGTATTTCGGCACATATTGATTCAGGTAAGACTACGTTTACTGAACGTGTGTTGTACTATACAGGTAGAATCAAAGCTGTCCACGAAGTGAGAGGTCGTGATAATGTTGGTGCGAAGATGGATTCTATGGATCTAGAAAGAGAGAAAGGTATCACTATCCAAAGTGCCGCTACTTATTGTTCCTGGAGGAAAAATGAAGAAGATTATCGATTCAACTTGATTGATACGCCAGGACATATTGATTTTACCATTGAAGTAGAACGTGCGTTGAGAGTTTTGGATGGTGGTGTTCTTGTAGTATGTGCCGTAGCTGGTGTTCAGTCACAAACTATCACAGTGGATAATCAAATGAGACGTTATAATGTACCTAGAATTACATTTATCAATAAGATGGATCGACTTGGTGCTAACCCATTTAGGGCTATTAAACAATTGAACAAAAAATTGAAGTTGCCAGCAGCAGCAGTGCAGATACCGATTGGTTCAGAATCTGAATTAGAAGGTGTGATTGATATTATTAAAATGAATGCTATATATAACAAGGGCTCAACCGGGGAAGTATTGGAAGTTAAAGAAATTCCAGAAGAATTAAGGCCTTTAGCAAAAGAGAAAAGACAACTTTTAATTGAAACTTTAGCAGATGTAGATGATGAAATGGCCGAAATTTTCTTAGAGGAAAGGGAACCCACAATAACTGAATTACAAAACTCTATTCGTAACGCTACTATTGCTAGAAAATTTAGCCCTGTCTTAATGGGATCTGCACTAGCTAATACAGGTATTCAACCTGTTTTGGATGCAATTGTTGACTATTTACCCGATCCATCAGAAATCTTGAATCATGCGCTGGATACAAGTAACAACGAAACACAAGTGGATCTCATTCCATCCTCTAAAGAACCATTTGTCGGTTTGGCCTTCAAATTAGAAGAAGGAAAATACGGTCAGCTAACATATATAAGAGTTTACCAAGGGACATTGAAGAAGGGTTCGTTTATTACTAATGTGCAGAATGGTAAGAAAGTTAAAGTTTCACGTTTAGTGAGAATGCATTCTGATGAAATGGAAGATGTCAATGAAGTTGAATCGGGTGAAATTTGTGCTACATTTGGTATTGATTGTGCTTCTGGTAATACTTTTACCGATGGTTCCGTAAAATATTCAATGTCATCTATGTTTGTACCAGACTCAGTTGTGTCATTATCTATAATACCAAAGACTAAAGATTCATTGGCGAGTTTTTCCAAAGCCTTGAATAAGTTTCAAAAAGAGGACCCGACATTCAAAGTCCATTTTGATAATGAATCCAAGCAGACGATCATATCAGGTATGGGTGAATTACATTTAGAAATTTATGTGGAACGTATGAAACGTGAATATAATGTAGATTGTACCGTTGGTAAACCACAAGTAGCATATCGTGAATCTATAACCTGTCCAGCAGCATTTGATTACATACATAAGAAGCAAAGTGGTGGTGCAGGTCAATTTGCTCGTGTAGGTGGTGAAATGAGACCAATTGATCTTAACGAAGCATCCACCACACCTACCAAAGATTTAACTTTTAATAAAGATAATAATACCAATGGTGATAATAATCAATTTGCTACCCAAATTATTGGTGGTATCATTTCAGAGAAATTTTTAGCTGCATGTGCTAAAGGCTTCCAAGAGGCGTGTGCGAAGGGCCCATTGACAGGTCATAAAGTTATCAACTGTAGAATGTTAATAAATGATGGTGCTACCCATTCTGTAGATTCAAATGAGTTGTCATTTAGAACCGCAACTGTTGCAGCATTCAAACAAGCATTTTTGAAGGCAAATCCAGTTATCTTAGAACCTATAATGAAAATGGAAGTCACGTCACCAAATGAATTTCAAGGTAATGTAATCAGTCTTTTAAATAAACTACAGGCTTTGATCCAAGACACCGAGGACAACGGTGATGAATTTACCTTACAGGCAGAATGCCCATTGAGCACTCTATTTGGGTTCGTCACTTCATTAAGAGCATCAACACAAGGTAAGGGTGAGTTCTCGTTGGAGTTTAGTCATTATGCTCCTACGCTACCAAATGTGCAAGCGGAGTTGATCAAAGAATATCAGAAGAGACAAACAAATAAGAGATAGCCCTGTTAAAAGTAGTTTTGTAAATAGTAAGTATCACCGAAAACAAAAATATAATAATAAGTAATAATAAGTAATAATAAGTGATAATAAGTGATATTAATAATAATATATTATTAATAATAGTAATACTAATAATAGTAATAATAATAATGTATATATGAATAATGTATATATGAATAAGTTATCTATCGGTATTTATGATTATATAGTTCAACGATGGTGAGCATGAAATTCAGTTAGTATAAGTGTCGTCATTTTTGATTTTATCTAACAAGTTTTCAATTCTGGGTCCCATAAGTGGTTGACCTGTTCTAGTCTTCTGTGTTAATCTTTCACTTTTCTTACCACGTTGTTGGTATTTATCCTTGGAGATCTTGATCTTTTCTAACTGTTCAAATCTTTTCTGTTCTCTTTTCTGCTTTTGATCCTTTATCCTTTGTAGTTTATCTTGTTTTGCGGACTGTAACTTATCTTTCGCATGGTTCCTTTGCTCCTCCTTATACTGTTTAGAAGATTTACGTTCTCTAGAAGCATTATTAGATTTTTCAGGCACCGAGTAACCTTCGCTCTTCAACGCTTTGAAATAGTTCTTCTTTAAACGTGTACGTTTTGTAATATTTTTCTGGATCTCACGTACTTTGTAGTCTCTCGTAAACTTCTTCCTGTTTTGCTTCTGTTTGTCTGTAGCCATCTGTGTGTGTTTATGCCCTTCTGCTGTCTGCTGCGTTGCTGAAAAGTGCAATTTTTGAAGCTCATCGAATTTTTTTCTCCAGCAGGAAAAATCAAAAATAAAAATTTGAGGGATTCAAAATTGCAGATCTGAGAAGTGGCAGTAAACACACGCAAGAAGCAGCAATTGTGTCATATTTGTGTGCTTAGAGTGTATGAAAGTAGGTTTGTGCGCATATGTGGCTATGTTTTATGTTTGGTAAGATTTTGAAGAGGCCTACATTAAGATATTTGCATTCAACTGTCGTTAAAGGGCAAAATTTTGACCATATTCACAATGATATGAGGTTCTTAGGTTCAAACCCCACGCAGCCGCTTGCGAAGGTACCAGTACCTTCAGAATGTGTTGTTAGTCTGGGGAATTCTGACGAAACAAAAGATTTGCTATCTGGTGATAATAAAACGCCCTTAAATGTTCCGCATAAAGTGTATCGTATGTACAGTTTGTTATCCAATGAACAATTCACAGCATTGAACACAGTTTTTAAACAGTTTATTGTGAATGAACAGCCAGATTACTCTTTAGGAATGATAAAATTATTATATGACTGGTTGTTCAAAATTCATAGTCCCAAATCAATCGACTCAATAACGAAAATTTTGATTTTATGGTCCCAATGGTATCAATTACTAGTCGATTCGAGAAAATTTGACGAAATACCGAGCAATATATCACCTTTACAGAAATTGTTAGAGCGTAGTAACGAGACTTTACAAGCAATAGAAGCAATAATTGCAGGAAGTCAATTGAAGAAAGACCAAATTTCCCAACTACTGACATCTCTTATGGAATCAAGTGTCTCACTCAAATCTAGTGTATCGCAAGATTTATGGAATTTGAAAATCGACAACATGTTTACCATGAACACAGTCGATTTGACTAGTATCATGAAATATTATCGTCACCAAAAAAATTGGAAGGCAATGATTGATATTTATGAGAAAAACTCTGAACTACATGACAATAATGAACAAATTTTTTTGGTTGCTAAGGCATATTGCAAAACTGAAGACAATATTATTAAACTTAACAGTAAAATTAAACTCCTTATAACTACTTTGCAACTAAATCGTGAGAAAGATTTGGATAGCACATTTCAAATTTCTAAATGTGAATCTATGATGAAAGACTTGCTAAGAAAAGGGAGATTTAACTTAGTTGATAAACTTTACAATAAATTCTTACTAAGTGGATTAACCCCCACTAACCACATTTTACAGTCACTTTTTGAAACATCATACAGGCAAAATAAACTCATAGATTGTTTCAAAAAATTTGATCTTTTCGAAACATACAACATTAAACCCTTAAATAAAACGTACCAACAAATGTTTGTCGTCCATCAGGAATTGAATAACATTGATGGATCGTTAAAACTTTTGAAGAAAATGACGGCAACATGTCCAGAATATGTCAATGAATTAAAATTTCAACCAATGTTACAAATTTGCCGTAAACTAAATGATTTCACGATCGCTAATGAAACAATTAATGTTATGGAAGAACAATACAACATTAAGTTGACTTCGATTACAATCTCACTTTTGATGAGCATTGCTATGAGTTGTGGAAAATATGATGAAACAATTGAAATATTCAATAAATATAGCTCACAATTGAAACATAAGAAGACTTTGTATGCTAAACTATTATTATGTTATATCTTGAAAGGTGATAGCATTAATGCCGCCAAATTAATCGAAGAAACAAATTGCATTGGTATCGACGGCGACCCAAAATTTAATGAATTGTATTTAACATACCTTATCAAGATAATGAATGAATTGGATGAAAGCATTATTTTTCTAAACAAACTATATGTTAATGGTACCGCGACAACAAATCATTTCAGGATAGTAATGAACAAGTGCTACCTTGAGAGACGATATGATAAAATGATTGAATTATACGATAAAATGATTGTGCCAACTTCACAAAAACCCAATGGTATCAAAATTGATTCCAAGATATTATTTTATCTGCTGGACGCAATTCTACATAAATGTGGGAATGATTATAAATTGACCACGTCGTTTATCCACACAGTGAAGGACTGTATTAGCAATATTGCCAATGGCACTTTAAAATTATCACAAAATACTAATTTACATTGCGGCGTGGTGACACATATAGTGTTGAAACTAGCCAGACGTGGACAACTGAATATGGCACGAGAGTTAATTAATTTTTATGACTCTAAATTTAGAGATATTGATGATAAGACATTTAAAATACAGGATAAGTTAAGTTATTGGAGAGCGCGTTGTATCCTGTATGCGTTAATGGATAAATGGGATAAGTTTGATAAAATATTTGATATAATTTTTGATAAAGTGAGAACGTACGATAATAGAGAATTCAAGCTAGGTACTGGCGAGTATCAAAATAAAAAGAAGAACAAAATAACGAAAGGTATGGAAGAGGAAGGAATATATAATAGCAATAAAATAGGTGAGATTAAACCCAAATTAAATAATATATTCATTGGTATAATTTATCATAAATTAAGAAGGCTCAAGATAACACAGTCCCCCCAACAATGTTACGACTTAATCAATTATCTTCATGACAACAAATACAATATCGATAACAAGTCATGGGACCTGGCGGTTAACATACTGTTAGATCACAAGGAAACCGTTGAACACGGACTTGAAATAATTGAAAAAAGATTAATTTGGGGCTATGTCAAGATAGCGAGAAACAGATTCCATAGGAAACATTGTGTTTTAACTAACGACCAGGTTGCCCTTGGAAATGCGAAAATACAGAATGACCATAGACTGACCGCGAACGGTACACCTAAATTGTATTGTAGTACGAAGACAATGTATCGGGCAGCGTATATATTAAACAATATGACGAGGAATACCAATAAGAGTCCCGAAGAGATTAATCGTATAGAAACGAGATATTCTAAATTGTTAAGACAGACACGGTATTTAATGAGAGATCGTTCGACATTTGAAGAAATGATTGACAAACTTGTTGTAAATAGAAATGACGATATATATGTAAATAGGCCAAAAACTATAAAATAATGAAATTTGAAAAGACAATAAACTAATCAAATAAATCATTCACCTTTAAAAAAAATATATAGCGTTATATATAATATAGGTATAGGTATATAGTATAATATATAGTATTTTATAAGTTTGTTTAAAGATAAAAAATTAATTTTATTTTTTTAATTGAAATTTAAATACAAAATATAATAAATCATTTTTCTTTAAGGTACGATGATAAAGAAATTCAGTGTTAGTTATTGGTTTTTCCAAACTAGTTTTTTCAATTTTAATTTAATTTGAATTGATTTGATAGAGATATAGTATAATTATAATAAAATTTTATACAGAAAATTGGAATGAGTTAAAAGGAAGTGGGATTCTAGAGAGGGAAAAAAAATGGTGATATAAAATGATAAAATAATAGAGTGGGATATAGAATATCTAATAAAAAAACAAAGTAATATTAAAATTAGAAACATTTGTGATGAACGATAGATGGACCACTTTCATCATATTCTTGCTTTGAGATCCACATTTGTTGGAAAGTAGTTAAGGAAGCTAAGATAGAACCACCGATCCAAACAGAGTATTTTCTTTCTGGTGGGGCAATAATTTTAACTTTCATTGATGATGGTGCTAAAGCAGTAATTTCCTTTTGCATTCTTTCAGCAATACCTGGGAACATAGTAGTACCACCAGACATAACAATATTACCGTATAATTCCTTTCTAACATCAACATCACACTTCATGATAGAGTTGTAAGTAGTTTGATCAATACCAGAAGATTCTAAACCTAAGACAGATGGGTGGAATAAAGCTTCTGGAGCTCTGAATCTTTCGTTACCGATGGTAATAACTTGACCATCTGGTAATTCATAAGATTTTTCAATTGATGAAGATTGAGCAGCGGTTTGCATTTCTTGTTCAAAATCTAAAGCAACGTAACATAATTTTTCCTTAATGTCACGAACAATTTCTCTTTCAGCAGTAGTAGAGAAAGAGTAACCACGTTCAGATAAGATTTTCATTAAGTAGTCAGTTAAATCTCTACCGGCTAAATCAATTCTTAAGATAGCATGTGGTAAAGAGAAACCAGCGTAAATTGGGACAACGTGAGTAACACCATCACCAGAATCTAAAACAATACCAGTTGTTCTACCAGAAGAATATAATGATAATACGGCTTGAATAGAGACGTAGAAAGCTGGAACATTAAATGTTTCGAACATAATTTGAGTCATCTTTTCTCTATTAGATTTTGGATTCATTGGTGCTTCAGTTAAAAGAACAGGGTGTTCTTCTGGTGCAACTCTTAATTCATTGTAGAAAGTATGATGCCAGATTTTTTCCATATCATCCCAGTTAGTGACGATACCGTGTTCAATTGGGTAACGTAAAGTTAAGATACCTCTCTTTGATTGAGCTTCATCACCAACGTAAGAATCTTTTTGGCCCATACCGACCATAATACCTTGATGTCTTGGTCTACCCACGATAGATGGGAAGACGGCTCTTGGTGCATCATCACCAGCAAAACCGGCCTTACACATACCGGAACCATTGTCAATAACTAAAGCAGCAACTTCTGTTTGAAAAAAAAATATAGAGGGTATAATAAATCGATTAACAATTTAATTAATTAATCTGGATTGATTTGCTTCAATTCGGTGAAAGAATAGTTGGGATGCAAGAGTTTTAGAAACTTAGAACAACGTGAATTGAAGTAAGTTAGTATGCCAAAAAAGTTGTCCTATTTTTTCTTTTTCTTTGTTGAAGCAAACAAAGCAGCAAAATTAATCAGTTCATTAATTAATTGATTAAAGATTTGGTTGTTAGTAAAAGGAATGTTCATGTTCATGTTACTGGAGAAAGTAAAAGGAATAAAAAAGTTTTAAAGGTGTAAATTGTGTTTTAACATTCTAGTTATTTTTTCAATTTGAGTCAAAAAATTGAAAAAAAAATTAGAGGCTGAGTGAGAATGAGGTGGCCACATTCAGGAATACTGTAGTGCAGTATACTATACTAGATTATTATTACATATTGGCCATGCCATGGCCAATATGTAATAATAATAAAGACAAATAAGTTGCAAATGTGGAATAAAGCAATTTGAGATCAAAAAAATAAAGGAGAATCCTATATCTTTGAGTAGTCAATTGCACATTCACACGAAGATACAGACACTGAAAGTAACTAAGTTAACGCCTCAGTTGCTGTTTCACTGTTAACACACACACACTAGTCGATATCACATACCAGAATCCATTTTTTATTATATTATATTTAATTGTTGTGTTGTCAATCAGAGTGATAAAGAAACAAACAAAGAAAACGTTTCTTAAATAAAGTGAAAAGGCAAACGTGGCGGGTAAGAGCGCGTCACGTGGAGACTTTCCAACACGTCAACAAATTGAACCGACGGGTTTCTTTGATATGCCGACGGGAAATTCGAAGTGAGATAAATCCGTCTGGTTTTCTAAGTTGTCAGTTTTGCAACTGTATTTGTCGGTTTGGTGTGTTAATAGTTTGCACGTGTGCTTTTGGTTTCCTGTTTGAGACATGTTTGAAACAGACAAACATACAGATAGACACACACACAGATATACAAACAACGTCCATCTGTCGTGCACACGCCGTTGGGACACGCAGCCTTACGCTGCCTGGCGGTTCTTTGGGCAGGTGGTGTTTTTTGAGTGGGTTCTGCTGTGGTCCTTCGAGGGTACGGGCACGCTGGTGTACTAACCTCAGCAACAGTGTGTAACACACTGTGTAACACACTGGGCAACCAACACACTGGGCCCTCAGCCGGTGCAACACAATCTCGTCCGCCTGTGTCAATCGTATCTTGTATGCAATTCACTTGTCACATACACAATTTATATATATTACATACTGGAACGTTTCGAATATTAGCGTAGGTATGCCTACGGGTAAATCTTTGTTTTACAGTAGAGTATGTGCAATTATGTATTGTATTGTGCCATACATTGTATTCAGCATGCCAATACAGTATTATATTACATTGTACAGTGCCTTTATAAACTACACTTTCCCCTCATAGATCTGCCTCTCGGTGTTACCCGCATCCGCTTCTTACCAGCTTGTACGTTATCTTGTCTAGTTCATTGTCCGCCATATTATAACGTAGTATTATAATAACGTAGTATTATAACATACTGTTACACTATAACACCCTAGTATAGTATTCTCTTCCTTAAACATGGCAGGCAAATCAAGCAAGAAACAGGCAATTGGTAATACCAAAATTTTATCCCAATTATACAAATACACAGCGATAATCCTAACATTATCCATTGTACGTCAATTTGTATCAAATAAACTAACTTTTACTAGTTGTTTCAAAAATATAATAACTCATTTACCCCTAGCCATATCAATTTACATCATTGAAAAGAGTGCTAGACCCAAATATGATCCAAGCACAAACGAACTTATCTATCCCGGTGCTCAAGATTTAAGCAACTTACAAGGTAATTTGCTTGAATTTTTATTCGATTTGATTTACTTGTCCTGGGGTTCCGATATAGGTATCATATTGTTTAATACTTGGAAAATTTGGTTCTTTTGCTTCTTTATCATCGTACCATGCTTTGTATTCTACAAATTGTACGCATTGAAAAAACAATTCTTACCTAACTTGTCCATGCCAAGATTAAACAACAAGCAAGCTGCTGATAATTCAAGCCAAGAGCCAACAAAATCAAAAAGACAGTTGAAAAGGGAACAAAATAAAGATAAAGTTAGATATAGAACTAGATAATTACAAATTTTATTTAATGTATAGTATATATGCTACATACAATGTATAATTTCCCACATCATAGATATTTAATGAGATTAATAATAAAATTTTTGACAATTGGATAAATTTGATTCAATTGTGGATTCAAATAACCTAAATTCATCTCTAATTGTGTTAATATTTTTTGAAACAAAAATTGAACCCTCTTATTTGAATTATATCTCAATTGGAAAAATTTAATATAAGTTAATATACCAATTATTTTCAATATTTTATTCCACTCAAATTGGAAAATTATACCAAGTATAGTCATGGGCAAGGATAATATACCATTACGCAAACAACATATTATTTCAAAAATTTGCGCAATGGTTAAAAATAATTCATTATAGTTAATAATAAATTTGTTGATCATATTACGTATTTGATTCTTAACACTGCTACGGTTACTACCTGCACCACGACCCAGAGGTAAGAATGGCAACAAGTTTTCTTTAAAATAATTTAAACAATGGAAAAGCGAAAATACAGTAGGCGAATATGTGGATCCACTAATCATAACATTTGGTTCCCAACTAAATAAATTTATCAGTAACAAAATTGCAATCATTATAAAATATTGTAAGTTATCTAACTTGGAGATCATTTTGTTTAATTGACCTAACTTGATTTGATCACTCTTGTAGAATTGATAATTGACAATACCATAGGTCAAACAAATATAAATCAACATCCAACGATAGTGGTAAATTTGATTCGTTCTAGAGAACATTGATAAATGGAATCTGATAAAATGATAAATTGTTAACAAATGACCCCAAAACCAATAAAATTGTGGTTGTTTCACTCTAGAACGCAAAACAGCAATGAAACTGGCCATTATCGTGCTTATCTTCCTCTAATAATTGTTCCTATGGGGTTGGTTTAAATGCTTTTATTTATTCTCTCCTTTGCTAATTTATTTTTTGTTTTTGCGAAAAATACCTTCCACTATCAAACTTTTATTTTACAAAGCCAAGCTGTGCACACCACTCACTTCTTGCTATATAATCTATAAAAAAACCTCATGTTCTCTAACTTGATAGGATAATCTAGATTGGCATCACAACGGTACCAGATAGAGTCATTTTGGGCAATTAATTCCCATTCACCGTCATTTTCACCACGTTTACCCAACAACACAGTATCAATCAAGAATTGTATGGGGAACTTCTTAGTGCCAACCGTAATGTGCGAATACGAACCTGCACTTTCAACAATCAACAATTTACAACCTTGGGGACACAATTTGTTCAATTTTTGTAAGAAACGTATCGATCCAGCTCTGTCCTCTTTGAAGATTTCATTCGTAGTGAAAAGCATCGTGATCAAATTAGTTTCACCAACTTTTAAACTTGCCAAATCTGTCTTCAATATATCTTGGTGGTTGAATTTAACCTCCAGTGAATCGCACAGGCCGTTGTACAGCCATCTTTCCTTGATTTGTCCCATCAATCTGTCCACCACATGACTCCAATCAGCGATATCCACTAAATTTATACTCAACTTACTTGTACGTGGAGGTTTGACATTGTACCTGTCCTGAGTGAAAATACTCAAATTTGCAACCAGTTCAGCACCAGCACCACCACCGATATTTAAAATTCTTGTATCTTCATCGTTATTAATAATGTGGACGATTTCAGCAAAATGACAAAATAACGACGAGTAACTGATGGCCCTAGAGGGTGTCCAACGTGTTACGTACGCTACTCTTTTCACATCATCGTTGAAGGCATCTATGTATTCCCTATTGAAAAGGTTCTCCTTCACCTTTTGTATTTGATTCAGTAGGATCTCAAGATCTTGGTTGTACAGTTCGTTGTTGAAGGTGAGTTTAAATATGTCTACTAATTCTTGCGGAGGTAGCGATAGTTTGTTATCGGTGGGTAAGTTTTTGCTCATTGCGATGTAAATTTTAGAGATGTGGTATATAAATTAAGAGTGGTATGTATGTCTACAAGTTTTATACTTTTTTTTTTCAAGCTCATCGCAGCTGGAAAAAATAATACCGAATTGAAAACAATGTAACAACATGAATGTTTGTCTAATTTAGTATGAATTTCTGCTTAATTTTTAAAAGTAAGTTATAGTAATAGGCATATATAAGAATATAAGAGAATATTTAAAAAAGAATGAAGTTAAAAGTTAAATTAAATGCAAAATAGAAAGGGAATAAAAAAAAATTATATACTATTTTTATAAAATCTTATTTTATTTTGAAATAATTTATTCTTCGTCTTCTTCTTCTTCGTCTTCTTCTGGAGTAACTTGGTAGAAAGCTAATTTATATTGGTTAGTCTTAGAAGAAACGAATCTGATCCAATCTCTTAATTGGTTCTTCTTTAAGTACTTCTTGGTTAAGTATTTTAAGTACTTACCAGAGAACTTGGTGGTAGCAACAACAGTAACAACTGAACCATCTTCTTCAACAGTAATAGCATTACCTAAGTTACCAACGACATTATCAACCTTGATGTTGTCAATTAAGTATTTAGCGTAAGCAGCTGGGTCAAAGACACCATTTTCAGTTGGAGCAGAGACATCGACAGTAAAAGTCTTGACAATCTTTTGTTTTCTAGCAGTCTAAATGGAAAATAAAAATGAAAACACATTGTATCATACGATGAAAATGTTTCAATACATTATTGTTAGTATTTAAAAACTATATTTTTGCCTACTGCTATTAACAATCACATAAATGTGAATTTCTAAAAAACAGAATAGCAAAAAAAACTATCTATGTATTGTTAATAAATTCGAGTGAGTAACTACTATACCGAAAGACAATCACAAAATATAATCATAATTAAGTATAGCAGAGTTATTAATCACATACGTTTGGAGCCATTATGTTTGTTGTTGATCTGGTTGCTGTGAAAGGTACTTTTACAATTCAAATTGCAAATTCTTAAATAATGGAAAATTCCATCTTTCGAGTTTGAAATTTCGCTTTTGCGTCTTCAAAAAGTGTCAAAGCAAAATTTCCCAAACAGGAAAGTTACTTTTAAAGTGACGAAACGCTTTTTTGTTTTTCAATCAAAAAATGTGCGGATTTTCTAAGTAAAAAATTATGCAGTCACAAATTTGTTTTTTAACACCTCGAAAATCCAAATCTCGAAATTGGAAAAATCGAAGCTTCCGTTCATCACCCAACAGCAAACACATCAGTGCCACTAATGTTTAGAAATATTGTCAATAGTGGTAAAGCACAACTGAGAAACTTATTATCTCGTCCCATTGCACCACCACACAAGCCTACCAAACTGGCTAAATTAAACCCAATCGTATGGATCGACTGTGAAATGACTGGTTTGAATCATGAAACTGATCACATTATTGAAATTGCCTGTATTGTTACTGATGGTAACTTGAACAATTTGGACAAAACCCCAAACTCATCAAATTGTTATGAAAATGTTATCCATTATGATAAAATAGTCATGGATAATATGAATCAGTGGTGTGTGGAACACCATGGCGATTCAGGTCTTACAAAGAAAGTCATTGATTCGAAAAATACAAGAGAAGAGGTCGAATTAGAATTGTTAAATTATATTAAGAAATTCATACCTGAAAAGAACGTAGGTGTCTTGGCTGGTAATTCAGTTCATATGGATAGATTATTCATGTTGAGGGAATTCCCAAAAGTTATCGATCATCTTTTCTATAGAATTATTGATGTCAGCTCCATTTTTGAAATTTCTAAGAGACATAATCCATCATTGGCTAGCGTTTTCCCAAAAAAGATAACTGCTCATACAGCAAAGAGTGATATTGAAGAAAGTATCGCTCAATTGAAATGGTACCAAGATAATTATTTGAAAACCCCATCAGAGACTTATCAATTTGTGAAGCAAAGAGAATTGGACAATGAAAAACTATTAAAACAAGAGAAAGAGAAAGCATTACTCAACATCATTGAAAATGTTAACAAAATAGATGAAAATTCTACTCCTAAAGATGAAGATAATACCCCTAAGGAAAAGACACTAAAACGTAAGATAAGTAGCGAGTCAATTGATCAATCTACTAAATTACAAAAAAAATAAATTCTCCATTGACACTATTAATATACCCCAAAAATTTTAATACTTTTGTTATACCTAAATTTTATCATATTTATCGTATATAAATTTATATGTAATACTATTTAAAGCTTTATTTTGTCTATTCGTTTGTTTATGTCAGTTCTATAAGTATATAAATAATATTTGCTTATCTAAGCTTTTTTACCTTGTTTCTTGGGTCTCACCAAGAAATGGCCACCATTTGTTAATATATATTCATTAAATGAATAATTTGAATCATCATCAAATAACAAATAATAATATTTCAAAGTTTGCGACATCCAGTAGCTTGGTATGTTCTCTTGATATAAGTCTTTGATTTTCCATAAACCTTTGGCACCCATATTCTGTTCACGTAGTTGATCAATCATCTGTTCAAAAAGCGTCCAGCCCATTTCTCTCCAACTTTCATTTCCCGTAATCTTATACTGATACAAGATTGATTTAATCAAATGAGGTGACAATAATTGGCCTAAGGGAATTTTGCTATTGATCCACATTGGTCTATCTTTCTCCATGTCTCTTATTTTTTCAAAATTATCATTTCTACTGTTCACACCAGTAAAACCATTGATGTTTGTCCATTTCTTCTCACCTATATCCACAGCTTCTTTATCCAATTTAACATTCAAAAATTGTTCGCCGTTAATAAATCTGTACAGTCTTTTCCAATTAATCAAGTTACTATTAACATTTTGTTTAATTTTCTTAGCTGACACAATATTGGAATTCGGAAATCCCTTATCAAATCCAACATACTTATCCTGTAGGACATCATTTATCTTTTGATCAGCATCATATAATTTCTCTTCGATTTGCATAAAATTGTCAGTATCAGAGCTATGATCAGTTATATCATAGTTTTCATCCCAATCAATGCTTTCATCTAAATCCAGAACCAATTCCATATTATTCCCTTGAAACATTTTGTTTAATTGATAACAAGACTTCAAAATATCATTACTATAATTAACAAATTTGTTATTCAGTTTGTCTTCCTTATCGATCATTGTCATCGACAATATTCTATTCCCATATAATAGCACAGATGGCAAAAGACATGATTCCGGATTATATTTAAAGTTTCTTCTTATTTGAACCTCCAACTCATTTGTGGTTGGTGAATAAATGGAATTTGTATCTATATCAGACAACAAAGTCAAATCTAAATTTGATTTAGGTTTAAACGACATCAGTTTGATAATATTTAACATTGCTTCATGGAAAATTGTGGTAGAATTTGTTATGGTGTCTTCAGTGTTATTATCTACGGTCTTTTCATTCCGTGCAATTCCATCAAGTCCATCTATTTTCTTTTCACTGTTCATAACAGCATTGATCATTCTCTTGTCTTTGCCGCTTCCACTGCTACCTAATGTAGCCAGTTCATTTAATTGGAAATGGTGTAATATATCCACATCTGTCAATGCTACTAATTTGGCCATGGTATCATAAACAGTAAATAACTCGCTATTAGCGTCAATCTTGGTTGAATAATTAGTAAAATATTGTAATTGATGGCAGTAAACAAATTTTAATTGTTTATCGATACTTTTCATGGTTTGTGAATCTCTTTGATGATCACCATTATTTAATTCTCTCTGAGTTAACATTTTACAACTTGAAGCATCAACTATATTGGGTAACAGTGATTTAATAGGTAATTTATTCATGGTATTCCAAAAAAATTGTAAAGTATGTGAAACAGCATTATAGTATTTATTATCAGATGTCAACTGTGTTAATCTTGTTAACTCTAAAGTCATTTGTAACATTTCACCTGCATTAGTTTCCTTATAAGGAAATCTATTACCAAAAGTTGATTTCCAAGGATAATTTAATATTGGTAATCTATTAGGCGTATCATACGCTCTCAGGATAAAATCACCAACTTGTTTAGCTTTGGTTAATAGGACTTCTTCATGTGATAATTCATATGCTGATATTAACCCACCTAATAATCTTTTTGACACATCCGGTATATTAATCAATTCATTAAATGTATTTGGAAGACTGAAATCAATTTTTTTGATTAAACCAACTACTTCGTTGAATTTTGTCAATTCGTTAGTAATGAAAAGAGTATCTAAACAATCCACTAATGCAATTGGCCAAGGATCAATTTTCCATTGACTAGATTGTTGATCCCATGTTTTCAGTAATATATCTTTTACTTTTCTTTGTCTTTGAATTAAACTCTTAGATTTGGCTATTAGATCAAATTTGTCTTGCTTAAATGGGTTATCAATTTTTTTGGAGCTACCAACAAGACTACCACCGGCGTTGAGATCATTTGGATTAATTGCATTTTCCAAGGGAAGATCATTTTCCCAAAGAGTTGGATATTTCTCTTTAAAACTTATCAGTTCAGGCTTGGAAAGTTCAATATTTTCAATGTCATTGCTCTTTAGTGACGGATCCTCTAGTGGTGAATTTAGCAAAAGTGGGAAATATTTATTTTTTTCTCTTAATTTGTTCAATAAATCATGATGATTTGCTTCTGTCATTACTTTATTTGGTTTAGAATGTACATTATTAGGAATATTATTATTATTATTATTGCTGTCATTACTTGAGTCGTTTTCTGAAGTTGATAAAGCATTATGTTTAACAGGAATATTATCGCCATTTGTTTTATCGTTTTTATTTTGAGAATTTGTGTCGTCATTTATCAGTGATTCATGCGAATAATTTAAAATAGTATTTTCACTTTTACCCGAATCTGTTTGAAGTTCATTAATTATATCACCGTTGATCTTATCATTTATATCTTTATTATTATCTAAAACACGATCTGAGTTCACTAAAAAATTATCAGCAAAATTAACTGAAGGTAGCGATTCATTTTCTGCATATGAATTTAACATATCAATTTCATTTTGAAAGGTATAGTAAAACAGAAGTGAAATAGTGACACATAATAATAGTACAGATTGCAATTTCTTGTAAAACCTGAACAACAGTATAATTATATTACTCTTCATTTTTTTATTAAATAATTTAAAATTGTAGTTTTTTCCTTGCGTAAAGAATGTGATTGTTTAAATGGAGTGACTAAATATTATAGTTGAAATAAGTTTATAATTATCTATAAAATATCAAAATGAGCAAAAAATGGTTTTAAAAAAAAAAATAAAATTATGCGGTTATAACAGTAACACGTTAATATCTTTAAAATGATACGTTATTTCTTGTTAAAACTAAATTATAAGTTGTAATACACAATGCAGGATTATCTTATACGGAATTGAAAAGTCGATTAATAATATTGTATAAAATATAGAATAATCAGACAAACAACCCCTGTAAAACAAACTGTAGGAAAAACAGTGCAGTGTTATATCAACTAACCCTATTATGATCAGATCCAACTAATGAATGATGTTTAAATTGGAATCTTGCTTAATTTTTTTCGAGTTGAAAATCAACTGCAAATCCACAAACACGATGATTACGTAATTATTTTTATAAGATTATGTAAGCGTGAGTATTTTACGCGTAATTACTTTTGGTATTACGTAAGTGTTGCTTACGCTTACATTCACCTGAATGCAAAACTTATACAAATGTATATGGACATGCATATATAAAGGTGTTTGTCGACATATACACAATTCGAAAGGATGGGCTAAAATAGAAAAAATTAATTAAAAAAACTATTTATTTATTATAATATTATTATTACCTTATGAATCATATACATGAATTTAATAGTTAATAGTTATTAACTACTAAGCAATTTGACAAAAATGTTTATATAATTTTCCCACTCGGGAAAACCAATCTGACAAATTCACCTCTTGAAATTCAAATTGCCCGTTGGACAACCATTGAAAATTTCAATTTAATTGCCATAAGCGTATGTTGTATCAAAATCAACCAAAGAATCTTCAAAAAATCAAATGTTAAATGGAAATTTTAAGATGGTTAATGTTTTTCAAAATTCTTTATAATACCAATATTCATCATATCAGTATCTGAAGTCTGAAATAGAAGAATTGATGAGCAAAATGGGTCTAGAGCTCTTTAAAAATGATAAAATTTGTTGTAGAATGAAAAGGGGTGCTCTCAATGACAATGCAAACTAAGAAAATCGCTTATGAAGGCCCCGGTACTGAATTAGCCTACTTAAAGTGTAAATACACAGTTCAATAGACCCTTGAAGGCGTTCTTAACTTTACAGACCATGCAAAAAATTTGCATACGATCTTGAATTGTGACATCTCTTTATAAATGTGATCAGAAAGGCGTCATTTCATAATTAACCGTGATTAGGACTCATTGAGAATGATTAATACATGTTCGCCTTCAAAAAGAAACATGCTATTAAATGACCACAAGTGATCAACATTTTGTTGACGATTAAATTACAAATTAAAAATTAAAGGATAGAAGAAACAGTTGTAAATTATAGAACAATAAGTAATTTTCTTCCCTTTTTATATCAATTCTTGCACCACTGTTATTAAGTATACTTAATAACCGTAATAGCCGTCACAATGTGTAAGTGAAGAAAAAATGTTGCTGTGTACAGTTAAAGTTTGAGCTTAAGCCATGTGACAGCCAGGGTTAGCTGCTAACCCTTCAAATTAGAAAAATTTTGTAAAACTCTCTTACAACCAGAATCCAAAATGGTGTGTTTCGAAAATAATACATTCAAGGATACGTACAACTCATTCAAACTAACTGTAGTATCATCTGCTCGAATATACTATAGTTGTTCCTTCTTGACCCAGCAAACCTTGTTAGCACTAAAACACTCTTTACCTTGTTCCAACTAAATGTGTCAATCTATCACCAAGGTACCCGAGATAAGGTTACAGCAGCACGCAATTTCATACTCAATTTTGCAAAAACGGCTAATCTGCAACCGATAGGTGACTCATACGATTACCTTTTTTCAAAATAGCAACTTTAAATTGATTTGAAAACAACTTAAATTTATGGATTCGAATCATATAAATAGTCAGATCCCCATACTTGTTCTGATAGGGTCTTGTAAGTAAATAACAGAAGCAATTGTTACAAAAGGGAATAAATGAGTGGCGTTACTGTGAGATACGTGAAACCAGAAGATAAAGAAGATTGGAAAAGGCTATGGAGATTATATAGAACTTTCTATAAGGCACCACCAATTGTTGAAGATATTGAGGACTTTAATTTCAAAAACTTCTTGGATCCAGACGAGAAAGTTTGGGCCGCTTTAGCAATTGATGATGAGACTGATAATGCTATTGGTATGGTTAACTTTTTGAGTCATTATTCCACCTGGTATTTACAGGACATTGTTTACCTAAATGATTTATATGTGGACGAAAATATTAGATCCAAAGGTATTGGTCGTAAATTAATTGATTTTGTTTATGATGAATCTGATAAGAGAGGTACACCATATGTGTACTGGATGACTGATCATCATAATCATAGAGCACAATTATTATACACCAAGATGGGTGAACTAACAACAAAGAGGAAGTATGAAAGAGTTCTTAAGAAATAGAATTACGAACATATGTATTCAATATAAAGCTGTGTACTAAAGATATTATATTTAGTTGTTGGCGGTGCCAAAGCAATTAAATCATATATGACTCAAATTCCTAAAAAGAAAACATTTCGAAGATAAGAAAAGAAAAGTGGAAAAAGAAAAATTGATCAAAAAGTATATAAAAACAACGCAAAAATTGTAAAATAATGTCAAACAATGTGTCAACGACAATACTAAACATCAGATATGTCAGATATTACAGTTAGATACGTCACTGCAGATGATAAAAAGAATTGGATCGAAATATGGCACTGTTTTAGAGCGAATTATGATAAATCAATCCCAAATGGCCTAGCTGATTCTAACTATACCAAATTTCTTGACCCTAAAACACCAATGTGGTCAGGTATTGCCCTTGATAAATCAAAGAATAATGCTGTAGTTGGCATGGTTAATTTTTTAAGCACACCTTCCACTTGGAATTTAGAAGATATTGTATATTTGAATGATTTGTTTGTGGACTCTAATACCAGAGGGAAAGGTATTGGACGTAAATTAATTGAGTTTGTTTATCAAGAAGCTGACAAGATGGGGACTCCTTATGTTCATTGGACTACTGATTATCATAATCATACTGCTCAGCTGTTGTATACTAAAGTGGCTAGATTGACTCCAAAGCTTAAATATGAAAGAGTTATTAAACCTGAAAATGATCCCCTAACAAAAAATTGAAATGGTAATTAGTTTACAACAAAATGTATCGAATATATTTATACGTAAATATCGTTTATATGAGAACAAAGTAACAAAGAAAAATAAATTTATACAGTATGAAAAAATGTTAAAACATCAAATGATCTATTATTATTTATTTTTTTTTTAAATGTCTTTCTTTTGATTGTGGGAATAAACTCTATCATCACCGTCACCTTCCGCTAATTTCATTTCTTTATCTAATTCGGCTAATTGTTTTTTCAAGACGTCATCATCTTTAATAAATGATTTATTGAAAAGTGAATCATCAGGTCTCTTATAAGTACCACCTAATCTATCCCATAATGTAGTAAATTGACCATAATTATATGAAAAGAAAAGATGATGTACTGTGTGACATGCGGTACCGTTAACTACTTTATTATTATACATATGATTACCATCATGAATCATAATAGTCCAAAAATTAACAAATGCAAATAACCCTAAATAAATAAATTTCTGTAATGGGAAGATAATGGGGAAGATATGATATGAAATGGATTGGCCATATCCATCTACTGGATGGAAAGCATGTGAGGCAAATGGTGTGCAAACAAGCCATTTATGATGTGGTTTATGTAAAGCTTGGTAAACTTTGGGCCAGTGCAACCAAGCGTGTGCAAAATAAACACCACAATCGGTAAAAAAAATGAATGCGCACACTTCTTTCAATATAACCCAACTTGTTGTTTTGTTTGGTTTCCAATAATATAATTTAGAGTGACCATTACATTCAATCAAAAACCATGGGACTGTTAGTACTGCCATGACAGGGATAGCTGTCATAGCCAAATGAATCTCTAATTTCATTTGATTCTTTAAATAACGTGGATGATTGAAGATGGTACGATCGAAAACAAAATAATATGAAATTGTAGCCATTGATAAATATAGTAACCACCCGAAAACCGTAGTGATTACCCAAAGTGAAAAAAATTCTCTTAATATATTATAACGTGGTAAAACTGATTGGAAAGTTGATTGTGTTACTTCCCAAAGGAATGGTTGATAACCATATATTTCACTTGGTTCAGGCAAACCTAGTTTATTTTGTGACTCGATTAAATTATCAATTATCGTTTGATTATTGATATATAATAAGTCCAAATTGTTTAACCATTTGGGTGTAAAATGTTCACCTAATGAGGTGGGTAATAAAAATGAATAGAATTTGTCGAAAACAAATCTATCACAAGTCTCTAATACTAAATCCATGCTAAATTGACTTTCTCAGTAATAAGATAGTATGATATATAAAGTTAACAAAACTTTCTTGCTTTTATGAAATCAAAAAACGTGTAAACAAGCGAAAAATACAAGTTAAGACAACCAAATAAGATTCAAAAGATCTTCAATACAATATTTGCACCTCTTATATATGATTCGTAGTGTTCGAAGAGCTTTTCGTAAGCAATTATCGGCAAAATTCTTAATTAATATTCAAACGCTTCGAATTGGAACGAAATTTAAGTCGTTTAATCGTTTATGTAATAGGGTTGCATATTAGGGTTGTAATAGGGTTGTACTGTTTAGTGTTTAGGGTATTATAGGCTTTGTTGTTTGGAACATTTGAGCTGCAATTTCCCCCTCATCGCAGTTCCTTAAACACTAAAGTAGGGTGGTCGTCTTTCATCTATATATAGATATATATTTTTATATAATTCAATTGTGATATCTTGCAATTTCAATAGAGAAAATATGTTGATTTTTGATATCTTTTCAAAAATATTAACTTTTTTTTAACATTTTATAAAATATTATTCAGATTGGGTGTATGAACTGAAAGAAAGTTACATAAAAAATGAGTAAATTATACAAAAATAACAAACAAGACGTTTGTATGGAAAGAAAAAGAAATTGGTTTTCAAACTTCAACTTCTTACTCTTTGTAGAACAGTCAACTGAAATATTGTAAAAGTATTTATATAGCTAAACAAACATACACTAAAACTTTTGTTTTATTTTCAAAATTCCACACCTTTTGAGTGAAATCGAAACGTTCTCAAACAAAGGTCACTCAAAACAGTTATTTAATCTCTATATTTATCACCGAGGTTGTATCTAGGAGGTCGACATAATTAACAATTCAAAATAGTATTCTTGTTGGAGAAAAGTAGCAAAAAATTGTTTTATAGTAACATAAGTATTTGAACTAAATTGACTTTTTGCAAAATTAGCAAAATAATCATTGTTATGGATATAAAAATATTAAAGCAAATATTACGGATTTAATATATGACATTTTTAGTTATATAGCTCTCTCCATGCTCTCCTTCAAAATATTGTAACAAATTATGTTGTGTATTGTGGTTCAAACTTTTGAGATGTTTCTTCAAAAGAAAAGCTAAAACCCTAACTCTGACAAAACAAAACTTGTAAATAGCCAGGATCTTTTAATAAATATGAGATTATCCTGGTATCGTCTTATAAATTATACAATATGGTATTCATAACTTCTTGGAAATTTTCTAATCTGCGGAAAAAGTTCTACAGAATCCATGTTTTTAGAAAAGTTTTTGGACTAACAAAAGTACTTGCAACTTTACACTTCAGAAGTGTAATATTAGCTCTCCCACAAAGTAAAGGTAGTCTTAAGTTGCCATTGTGGTCTAAATTGCAATAATAAACCGTTTCAATCACGTGCCTCTTCATAAACATCAAAAATTCAAACGATCTCGATTGGCAACTAACGTCATTGACACCACTCAATTTGTTACAATAGTCATCGTTGTGGAAAGGTTTAGAAAGTAAGATGGACGCTATGGATGAATTGTTAAGTGAAAATCCTGAAATTGAAGAAGAAGAAGATGATGAGGATGATGAATTGTTGAATAATATCAATAATGATGATCAGGCAACTAATAATGAAGTTGACAATAGTGATAATGCAGTGGATGACGACGCTGACGAAGAAGATGACGACGAAGAAGATGACGACGAAGAAGATGTTGACAATGTCGATGATGAAAATGAGGAAGAGGAAGATGAAGAAGATGAGGATGACAATGATGATGATGAAGACGAAGTAATGGATGATGCAGATGAAAATATCGAAAGCGAATCACAACCCGGTAATTTAAAAGATGACAACATGGATATAGACATAGAAACTAATGAAAATGATACATCGACGAAAATAGAGAATGCTGGTTCAGAAGCTATACAGACTAGTGCATTGGAAAATGACCAAGACAACACAAACTTGAACGGACCTGATAATAAGTTAGATAAAGATAATCTAGACACTACACCTATATTGTCTGAAACTTCCGAGTTACCAGAAAGTACTGTAGACAATGAAGAGAACGATAATTCAAAAAATAATCAAGAAAATAAATCAAATAGTCCTGAACTTGAACCGCTTGATAAACTACACCATTATTATTTGTCTATGTTACAAAGTGCTAAATTAGCTAATTCATACAATATTTATCCCACTGCAGCCATACCGATTCAAACAAACGTTAACGCAATAACGGTTTCCAAAGGTTTGAAATATTTATTCTTAGGTGGTTCAGATGGTTACATCAGAAAATTCGACTTATTGAACACTTTACAAGGTAAATTATCATTGACCATTTTGCAAAAACATTTCTTAACTGAATCTATATCTAACGCCGGTATATTGTTATCGTATTGGGAAAATGAGGTACCGCAATATAGATCTAAAATCAAGACTGTGAACAAGAATGATTATCAACCTATCGTATCACCAGTGTATTCATTAAGCGTTCATGATGAATGTAATTTTCTTTTAAGTGGGTTAGAGAACGGTGGTATCACTTTACAAGGTGCACGTTATATGGAGTCGAAAATTGGTCATTATTTCAAAGAACATACACAAGTTGTTAATCTTTTAAGATTAAACAATTCACAAGACAAATTTTTAAGTGGATCTTGGGATAAAAGGTTATTGGAATGGGATTTGAATACTGGAGATGTCATAAATGAATTCAAGGGTAATAAATCTGAATTATCATCATTAGAGTTCAGACCAATATCATCTTCAGTGGTCATTGAACATAAACCTTTTGGAACTGATGATGGCTCTATCGATACGAATAATATAAATAAAGAAGAAGATGATGATGATGAAATGGACAGTCTTTTTGGCGATGATGACGACGATGATGATTTAAGGAATAGTATAAAGCAATCGTCGCAATCACCCAAACCTGAATTAAATGCTAAGCCAAATTCGCCAACCAAATCACCACAACGTGATGACGACGAACTCAAACCTGTTTCTAAGAAAATGGCTGATGAAATATCGTCTCAAACATTGAACATTGTTTATGATGAAAGCGTATTTATGTCATCTGGGTTGAATGGTAATATTGATATTTGGGACAGACGTATCACTAATTCGCCAGCTCTAACATTAACTAGAGGTGATGGTGTACCACCATGGTGTTTTTCAGCGACATGGAGTACTAACGGTGATAAGATATATGCTGGTAGGAGAAATGCCTGGGTAGAAGAATTCGATCTAAAGATGCCTGCTAAACCAAGTAATACATTAAAATTATCAAGTCTGTCTGGCCCGGTGACAACAGTGAAAGCTATGCCCAATGGTAAACATATATTAATAGGTTCAAGAGATAATATTAGACTTTATGATTCCACTGTAACGGGATCTAATATACCGTTTTTAATTGTACCCGGTCATCATGGTGGTACAATCTCTAACCTGTATGTGGATCCTACTTGTAGATTTATGATAAGTACGAGTGGTAACCGTGGTTGGCAAGGTAATGCCACTGATACCACCTTAATATACGATATTGAATTAGAATAAGGGTAAGAATTAAAAAAGGATTTTTTTTAATTTTTTAGTCAGTTAGAAATAAATTTTGCATAACAAACTGTAATTAATTAAATAAAATTGTAATATAATCAAAATAAACAAATAAACAAATAAACAAGTTGTTAGTATCGGTAAAATATACTACTGCGTTCCATTTATATCTCAGTGTTTTTTTGACCTTTTTGTCTTGTTTTCAGTTTTGAAATTGTCAAAGATTTGGAAAAAATTCCAAAATTTGTTTGTGTCGCATAATCAAAAAACATAAATAAAATAATACAAATTTTATAAACACTTTAAAAACACTTTAAAATCATTTTACAAAACGAATAAATAACAGAAACCCAATATGGATAATAATCAATTAACATGTTTAATTGTTGGTGAAACTCCAAATGTTCAATTTATGGCTTGGATATTAAGTTTAGCTAATGCATTTATAATTTTAACGTCACAATCTTTATCAATGGATGGATTGGTCGGTTGGAAATCCACCAAATTAGGTGCTAATTTTTATAAACCAAATATTTTTACCAAAAATGTCGAGGAATTGATTGATAAAATTACAGTAGTGAAGGAAGATTTAACAAAATCCGACGTAGGTGGAAGAGTTTCAATTTGTAAATACAATATTGATATTATTATTATAAGTTCTATTTCATTGGACAAACTTAAAGAAACCTGTCGTGATTTGAAAAAATTTGCCAACCCAAATACAATAATTTTAGTAAGTGCAGATTTTGGATCTGAGTTAGAACTTATTGCTTTAAAAGAATTTGGCACGAACTGTCATTGTGTTACCTCGATTTTAACTGATGTAGAATGTAGACAATTATCTTTGGGTTCATATACTTTAGTAAATGATAATTATTGCAAGATTAAAATTGGCATAAGTTACTTGATGAAGAATTTTCCTATGGGGTTAAAAGCTGACAATATCAAAGACGAGATCAAATCAAACAATTTAAATAAATTATTGGGGAATAACCTCCAAAAATTTCAAGAAATTTGTTGCACCGAAGGGAATGACAATAAACTGGATAAATTTATTAAAATGTTGCAATTAACACCATGGATAACAATTGACAAAATTTCGAATCCTACAAAGATGTCATTGTTAATTTGGAAAAATATTATACCAAAAATATCTTTGAACTTATTAACTATAATATATGAACAATTCGACTATAATAAGATGTTGAATGTTAAATCCACAAATGCTATTTTTCAAGATTTGGTTATTGAATTACTCAACATTTGTCAAGTACAAAATGGTTATGTAATTGATAAATTTATAAAAAGGGAAATGCTTAATGAAAGTCTCAACAGTTATGGCAGCAGCAAAAGCAAGATCAATCTAACTTTAGATATGATTGATTTTGAGAAAATTATTTCCATTTGTAATACACGCCGTGAACAATTAAATAAATCTACCGTTAATGAACATCCTGAATATTTATCATTACCATTTGAAACATATTGCTTTTATCATAGATTTGAATATCCAGCTCATATTTTGTTGTATCAACCATTACAATTGGGACAAAAATATTCAATTAATTGTTCCAATTTGAATTTTCTATATGGTGTTTACACAAGATTATTATCACTTACTGGATTATCAATTAATGGGGGTCGTTATCAAACGAAGGTACAATTATTCAATAAAGATTTGACCTTAAATATCGACAATGATGATAATGATAACAGTAAAAATTCAAGTGAAGAAAATATTAAACTGAATCAATTTAGAGAAAGAAGATATCATCATCATCATCCAGAGCAATCAGATAAAATTTTTGATGATAATCTTGAAAACAATAACAGTTTTACTAAGATCAATATTGATCAAGATAATAATGCTAAAAATTATGGCCGTAATAACAAAACCACGCCAAACTCGGAAGATGGTAGTTTCTCCAATTTAACACCAAATTTAACTACATTTAATGAAATAAGTGAAATGTATAATATGTATGAAAGTGCTATCTGTAGTGATCAAAGTGGTACAGATAATATTAGCGACGATAGTGCTAATAACGATAAAATTATAGTTGATTATAAGAATTCTCAAGATAAAAAAAGTTCAAAAAGCCAAACTTTCAAGGATAACTCAACTTTCGATGACGATAACGGCAGAAACAATTCAATCATGTCTATGGGTATTATTGGTATACCACGAAACTATCGTAATATCAATAAAAAAAAGAGGGACCACAATGACAAGAGAAACGGTATATTTTTTGATGAGGATATGAGTGATGACATTAGATATGAAATCAATGAAAAGATGAAGCGTGATAATAGTCAAGAAAATATTAAAAAAAATTTAGAATTACAGATAAGAAATGATTATAATTTAAACTTTGATCAAATAAGTATTCAAAATAATGGCATTAGTGATTTACAATTACCTATGTTGCAAATGTCAAATATTGATGCGAAACCACAATCACAAGAAGAAAAAATTAAAAAGCAGCTAAGTTTTGCGCATTTGAATGGTCAAATTTGGCAACAAATCAATCAAACGAACATAAGAAATGGTATTATCCCAATGCCCGATCAACATTACCAAAATATTGAAAAATATAGGAAATATGACGATTTGGCCAAGACATTGTTAGTACTAAATCGTGGTAATAAGAGTATGAATATAATACCATACACTACCACACGTTATGGTACCATGGATCTTCTGCAAAATCTAAATATGCAAAATCTAAAAGGCAAAGAGTTTCAAATGCAGGAAAGATTAAGCAGAATTAAATTGAAACAAATAAAAAATAAGCCGGCTGAACAAGAACAAGCTGAGAAGGAAGAGCCATCATTGGGTTTATAAAGTGTTATATAAACGTAGATATAATGGAGTTACATATAAAAATTGTCACTGCAAATTTCATTGTGCACTTTTAAAATCATTAAAGGAAATTTCAAAATGTAAATCAAAATTGATTGTTTGGACTTTTGAGTTGCATACATAAAAAAAAAATCTTCCACAATAGGATACAACACGAAATCAAACACATACTTATCATATAATATAGTACAATAGAGCATAATCCAACAGTTGCTTGCAATGATTGACTTGAATAATATTCTTGAGGGTGGTAATAACAAATCTGAGAACATAAATAAGAATGACATGACAAAAGATAATGATATTTTGTTAGATATGTTAAATTTAGACTTCGTAGGTGATAGCTATGATAATAATAATAATAACAATGATACAATCAGTAATCTAGATGAAGTGAGTAATAGCTTTTGTAGTGAATTTTCTAATCCAGTTTTACCTCGTGCTGATACAATTGATACTATGGAACGTAGTGGTAGTATGGATGTGAGTAACATTGTGGATCAATTTGATTTAAATTCATATATAATTGATGCAACTGAAACGGATGAAGATAGATCTTTACAGAATGTTTATAAGGTAGATGCAACGATTAATAAGACAATTACACCCAAAGTAAACAAAGATCAAATGACAAGCCCGAATAATGGGGATAGTTGTGTAAGAACGGCTCAAAAGGGGAATGCAACTATTGAAGCAAATAATGTTGCTAAGAGTAATATAATTACACCACCACCAACATTAAAGAAGAGGAAGTCAAATCCATTTTATTCACCATCTTTAAAAATACAAAAATTAGTACAAAGAAAGAATGGGAAGAATATGAACAATAAGAATAGTAACAATGACAATAATAATAACGGTAATAATAATAACGGTAATAATAATATTAATAACGGTAATAATAACACAAACATTTTTAAAAATAATCATGCTCGGTCCCCATTATCGCAGAGATCTGTTAACATTTTACAACCATATTTACGGAAGAGTCAGAATAAGGATTAAACAAGCACAATCGAACTGTTTTGATTGTGTATATCATCCTATATATCAAAATATTAAATATTCAAATAAATAATGTGAGTTGTATTACGTGAGCTAGATTACATAAGGGTTATTTAAGGCTTAAACATGCTTATGTAACATTTTGACGTAACGTAATCATTACTAATCAAAACGTTCGGGTAAATTAAAAACTAAGCTTGAAAAAAAAAATTTAGCTCATCGAGAAATTTCTACATATTGAAAGCATACCCATTTGTAACATATATTAAATATTCGTAGCATTAATCTAATAGTTATATCCCACTGAACATGACAGACGATATAGATCAACTTTTCCAGGAATTGAAAGAAATTTCTGCGAATAATACAACTAATAATAAGAAAAATATTGAAAAGAATGATGAGATAAGTAGTGATAATGATCACAATAGCGATAAATTAATTTTTGAAGATGATGTCAAGACCAAGAACACAGAACAAATTTTTCAGACTATTGAGAAAGATTTACGTAGTTTACCCAAATTAAATAACACATTTGACCAATTGGCCAGTAATGCAAAGAAAACGAGTACAAAGCCTGCGGACTCTAACAAAGATGGCAGAAATAGTGATAAAAAGAGTGAAGATTGGTTCAATATACCCAAACCAAGCGATTCTATGCGTCAAAGATTAGAGAAAGATTTAATATTAATTAAGCATCGTGCTGCATTAGATCCTAAGAGACATTATAAGAAAGATCGTTGGACTGTACCTGATAGATTTGCCGTTGGGACTATTATTGAAGATAAGACAGAATTTTATTCTAGTAGATTAACTAATAAGCAAAGAAAGAGTAATATTTTGGATACTTTAATGAATGATGACCAAACGAATAAATATTTCAAGAGAAAATTCACTGAGATTCAAATTCAAAAAAGTAGCGGTAAACGTAGTCATTATAAGAAAAATAAACAATTAAGAAGAAAATTTTAACATCATCAATGAAATATACATTTTAATTTGTATATAAAATATTTGTATTTTTATATAAATTTATTTATTTATTTATTTTTTTTGTGTAGATAGAATAAATCATTAAGTAACAAGAATCATAAGAGTAAAAAAAAAAGAGAATTGTTTAGCAAGTAGAGCAGTAAATCATTAAATTGTTACCTAGAAATTGATCGGTTTTGAGTAAGCATCCATATTTGCTTCTTTGAAAGCTTCAGATAATGTTGGATGAGCATGACAAACCCTAGCGATATCTTCAGCAGAGGCACCATATTCTAAAGCTAGACCAGCTTCAGCAATCATTTCACCAGCATTTGGACCAATAATATGAGCCCCTAATAATCTTTCAGTCTTTGCATCAATTAAAATTTTGACAAACCCATCAGTATCCATGTTACATTTAGCTCTTGAGTTTGCTAAGAATGGGAATTTCCCTGTCTTGTATTCAATACCGTCATTTTTCAATTCTTGTTCAGTTTTACCCACCCAAGCGACTTCTGGATGTGTATACATTACTGATGGGATATTGTTGTAGTTAACGTGACCATGGCCATTTTTCCAGTATTCCGCTGCGGCAATACCTTCTTCTTCAGCTTTGTGTGCCAACATTGGACCTAAAGTTACATCACCGATACATTTGATATGTGGATATTTAGTGGTTAATTGATTATCAATTACAACGCGACCCTTTGGATCAGTTTCAATACCAATTTTTTCTAAATTTAAACCTTGAGTGTATGGTCTTCTACCGATAGCCACTAATAAGATATCGGAGTTGATTGATTCCTTTTTACCATTTTTAATATTTTCAAAAGTGGTCACTACTGAGTTCTTGTCTTGTGGATCAATTTGACCACCAGTAACTTTAGTACCTAATTTAAAAGTGATGCCTTGTTTTTTCAAAATTTTTAAAGTTTGTTGAGACACTTCTGAGTCCATATTACCACCAATGTTATTTAAGAATTCTAAGATGGTTACTTTTGAACCTAATCTGTTGTATACAGAAGCCATTTCCAAACCGATGATACCAGCACCAATAATGGTTAAAGTTTTAGGTATTTCCTTTAGTGAAAGTATCCCCGTGGATGATACAATTTTTTGCTCATCGATTGTGATACCAGGGAAAGGTGTAACTTCAGAACCAGTTGCGATAATAACCTTATCAGTTTGTAAAATTGTCTTTTCGGCAGTCGTATCTGTTGGTTCGACCACAATTTCATTTGGGGTATTAAATGAACCGGTACCTTTATAGTATGTAACTTTATTTTTCTTGAAAAGCATTTCAACCCCACCAGTTAATTGTTTCACTGTTTTATCCTTTGCTTCCATTAATTTAGGGAAATTTAAGCTAACATTTTTTGGGTCAATATCAATACCTCTTTGCTTGGTATCAGCTAAAATTTGATGATATAACATTGAGTTATTTAATAAGGATTTGGATGGAATACAGCCTACGTTAAGACAAGTACCCCCCAAAGACCCTCTTTTCTCGATACAAGCGGTATTAAAACCTAATTGAGCAGCTTTGATGGCAGCTACGTACCCACCTGGGCCACCACCAATGACCACGACGTCGTGTGTAGCTTTAGAAGAGTAGTATCTTGCTATACGTGCGAACATTTGCTTATCAGTGCGATGTGTTGTTGTTCGAGATAGAAAGCTGACAAATTTGATTTTTATATCAAAAGCTTATCAAACCGAAAGGGGAAATTGACTCTTCTGTGCCCTGCTGGCGGTGCAGCTACTGACTCTTGCGTGTGGATGCTTTAGAGGGTGCTGTGGGTGGTGCTGTGGGCACTGCTCTGGTTCGTACTCTGTCCAACTGCAGCCACATCACAAGTGGAACTACAAATGTGGGAAGGTACACCATGACCAAGTGACACCGCTCCACCACACTCAGCTGGCTTCTCTTGCAAATCAGCCAGATACAATACAGAGTGCTCAAAGACGCCTCTGCAGAATACAACTGTAAGATGAACTTGTCCAACCGCGAACAAATCATTGTCTTGTTCTTATGACTCCAGCGGTGCACGTAGCACACAAATATGGGCAACTGAACAATCAGCTCCACCCACACAAGCCACTGCAGCACGCCAGGCTTCTCCTTCAAGAGGAAATCCTTGTTCTGGGCAATATGCCAGGATACGATGCTGTTGATAATGTTGTTGCTCACACGTAACACAACACTCGAGTCGATAAAGATAGTGATCGGTATGTGTAGTAGAAAATACCAATAGAAGAAACCGGACAGCTGTGTGGCGGTCATCGTCGTGTTTGCTCTGCGCTTTGTTCGTAGTTGCCAACCCACACTTAGTAATCGCCTTGTGTGTGCTGTGAAATGTGATAAGTGTAAAATTTGATAGTCTGTACAAGCCCCTATACAAACGCTCCTAATGCTGCTGTGTAGTTGCCTCTTTGCTAATACCAGCCTGTTATAACTCCAATAAGCCCCACAAACAACAACGTAACAAACAACAAAAAGGGAACGTAAGCTGGAACTCAAACAGTATTTATACTCTGCAAACAACTCGTTTCTTCGTTAAGATGGCCTTCTTGTATTGACCGATATCTTCTTAACTTGATCTTAGCTACATATCATATCACAGCATATCATAACTGCAACACATTAGACAGTACTATACCATATATATACTTTACAATGCTTCAATCCAGAGACGTTCAACCAAGAGTACCAGACGGCTGGCAACCCGTATTCGACAACGACTACCACACTTGGTACTACGTTAACTTATCCACCCAACAGTCACAATGGGATGAACCAAGAGGTACCATATGGCCCCGCACGGAAAGGGGACCACCACCACCAATGGGTCCACCATCCGGTGCACCAAGAGGCACATATGACTATAGCTACGATGCAAACGTGCCAAGAAGACAGAGAGAGCCCGAGCCCATTTATCACCAGGATCATATCCAGCTACCACCTGTTGTGCAACAAACCGTGTATCAACAGCCCGTTTTGCAGCAACCAATGGTACAGCAGCAACCAGTATACCAACAAGCGCCCATGCAGCCCAGTGTGGTCGTGGAACAGAAGACCGTGGAGAAGGAAAGGAGCGGTATATCGAAAGGTTTGCTTGGTGCTGGTGTTGGGTTGGTAGGAGGTGCATTAATCGCTAGCGCAATCGATGGCCATCACCACCACCATCATCATGACGGAGATTATTACAACGATTACGATGGTGATAGAGGTTATGGGTATGGCGGTGGTAACAACACGACGATGGTCGAGAATAATTACTACCAAGAGGAAAACAATCATAATAATAAAGAAGAAAACTATTACGATGATGATGATGGTGATGGTAGGGATGGAGATGATTTCAGTAATCTTAACGATGACTGGTAAACACCTTAATTTTCATTTTATCTATTCTTCTTTTTCTTCATATAACTTCACTTAATTCAAATAAAAAGTTCATTAAAACATTATTTGATCTATCAATTGTTGTATTGATGTCTTGACACCATACAAATTGATCAGTTTGATAAATACGTCATTGATACCACTAACTTCTTGTTCATACTGATACAATTTTAACTGAATCATTAATTGTGGATAATAATAGTTTATATTCTGTGTGTTGTTATTGTTGCTACCACTACCATTATTAAAATTTCCAATACTGAATTCAATTTGTAAATTTAATGAATCAATATCCTTTAATGAGTTTAGTTGCAATATCTGCATCTGAGCATCGCTTGACTGTTCAACCAATTTCAATCTCTTGCCATACTTATTTGTTACAAACCGTATCAATTCATGCCTTTCAAATTGTAACCTGTCAAACTCATGACAAAAGAAAAGAATAGCATGTGGGAAGCTGTTGATAAAATTTTGTGGTATAATAGACCGCAAGATTAATTTAAACCAATTGCAAACGTCATAAAATTGCAAACTAGTCAATTGTTCATCTTGCGTTTCCATATCTTTGATTATTTCACCTGATACTGTAATGGTTAGTGGATTTGATCTAAATTTCTGGAATGTGTAATGAATAAGAATATTATTTTTGATGCTGCCCTGATCACCTTGCTTAGTGTCATTGTCCAGCCTTTCAATGGAGATTTCAGTATCCGGATATGTTAATTCAGTTAAGTGTTTCAGCCTCAAATTCATATTCATTATGGGCAAAGTATCATATTTCCATTTCAACTCATCATTCACATTGTTCATACCATCTAAATGAATATCTTTATCTTGAATCGACGCTCTATTTTGCGACGACATAACAATCAAATCCACTAATAGATTATTGGCATTTTGATCAATTCTGTTTCTATCTTCGAGACTTCCACCATCTATGCCTTGTTTACTCCTCAAGGGTACTGTATTTTGCAACTGTTTCTGTAGATTCTCCAATTCAACGAATTTGTTAACTCTTTGGTTCAGTAATTCTTCTTTCAGATCTTGCAATCTTAGCAGTTCTTGCTCTTGTGGATCCAACAGATCATTTGTTTCACTATCACTGGAGCTGACAAAGATCTTACGTTTTGACAATGTCTCATCCGCCACGATATCACTTGTGAAGTCCATCTTTGCTGAATGCCTCACGAAATTTATCAAATGTGCTTGTTTTCAAGCTTGATATTATAATTTCAGTTGAATTAAAGTAACTCGAATAAATTCAAATATCAACACTTTTTATCAATAATTTGTATCTTTTACACAGTACAAGAAATATTCGATGGATCGTTACGACAGACAATTGAAAATATGGGGCCAATTAGGTCAGTTCAAACTGAATGAAGCTAAAATTGGTATTTTAAGTGCACATACTCCATTCTTGCAAGAACTGCTGAAAAATTTGGTATTAATGGGTGTAAGTAATTTCAATTGGTATGACTTATCCACTACTGAAAGGGATCCCCAACAAGATATATATGATGTTAGTGTGAATCATAAACAGCCTTTGTTTTATGTCGACAATCTACAAGATTCTTTAAACACTTTACATCCAAATGAAGTACATTTGAACAATTGTTCAACATTAACAGACTTGATCAATAAAAGCAATACTATTGTAACATTCAATATTAATAAACAGGACCCCTTCAAAAACATCCCAAATACAAGAAATATACCCATCTACACTGTGTTCCATAGAGGCTTTTGTGGGTATATTAAGTTGAAATTGAATGAGCCACACTTTATCGTTAATCCACATAACGAATACACAATATCGGATTTGAGATTAGATAATCCATGGACTGAATTGAAACAGCTAATGGATACTGCGTTTTGTTTACCCAATCATACTAACAGTACAGACAATACCGATGTATTCCGTTGGTCACAATTGCCCTATGCGGTAATCTTGTATAAATTACTACATGAAACAGATGCTGTTTATAATGTGAAACAATTGAAAGAAAATTTAGACTCCATATATATCAATCAATGGAACCCAGATGGCATCTACGACTTAAACTACACAGAAGCTAAAAGGTTTGCTCATCTAGCATTTTCTAAGCACAAATATGACAGTTTTATAAATAAGTTACATGATGAGTTACTATCAATTCCAATTGAGGGAAAAGATAATGATGATACATATAGACCGCTAATGGATCAATACAATAATGATATAAACAAATTATTACACATGTTGAAGAATTTTTGTCAAGATGACGCAAATCGTTTACCCTTGCAAGGTCAACTGCCCGATATGGAATCAAGCACTGACAATTATAATAAGCTTTGTGAAACATTCAACAATTATCAGAAAAATTATCTTAATTCTTTCCAAAAATTCGTAGCTGAAATAGGTGAAAAGAATGAACGACTTCAAGTGGAGAATCTTGAATTAATACCATTTTTCATTAAAAATTTGCGTCATCTTGTAATAATGCGTAGTGATAACGTTACAAATACATATACTGATAGTAATTCTTCACTATATTCAGAATTACTAATGCTACAGCAATGCCCAACCGCCAAAATTGAGGATAGCACTTTCAAAACACAATTAAACGCCACACAAACGTACTCAACAATTGCATATCTTGCGGCATTAACTGCACAAGAAACGATGAAAATAATAACACACCAATTTATACCAAATAAATTATTTGTGTATGATAGTTTAAATGCAAATAACATACAGTCCATATAACGATGTATAAGATTAAGAGTACAGAAAAGTAGCCAACATGGATATAAGCTTTTTTTTTTTTATATTACATTGAATCCAATCATCTATAAATCGTCAAAACTACCTTGCATCATATTATTACTATTATTTTTCCTTTTCTTAGTTGCCATAATGGCTTCTTTCCAGTCTTCATTGATTTCGTCATTTCCATCATCAACATTTTCATTTTTCAATATTTGCTCTTCGATGGCTTTTCTCTTTATGGCCATTTTTTCTCTTCTCTTAGCCTTGGCTTCTTTAGTGTCCGTCTTATCAGACCATGACATATTTTTCTTTTTCAATTCAAACTTTAATTTTTTCTTATCGTGAATCTTAGCTAAATTTGCCAAATCTAATTGTCTTTTCTCCTCTTTCTTTGGGTCTAAATAAGCAAACTTTTCCAAATCGACTGTTTTTGGATCTACAATCCAACCGTCACCAAAATTTGTATCATCAATAGATTCTCTATTTTGGTTATTCATAAATTTTGTAATTTCGGGCATTCTTGGTAATCTAAACAAACCATGCATCTTAGCCAAAGCAATAAAATCAAAAGTTTGAAATCTGAAAATAGAACTTGTAGAATGATTAGAATAATGTCTAATAAACGCCACATATGCTTTGATAGAATGATCAAGTCTTTCTCTATCTCCTAAAAGCCATTTTTGGAAAATTGAATAAAATTTATCGTTTTCTCTAGTTAATTCTGTATTCAAAACATTTGTTTCCTCTTCCAAAGTAACGTTTTTCACCTCCATGAAATCAATATAATCTTCTTCACGACCTTGATTAATGAAGGTAATAGCTTTACCAATCTTGTTTGCTCTACCTGTTCTACCACATCTATGCAAAAAGACATCTGAGTCAGTTGGTGGATCTAATTGAACCACTAAATCTACATCAGGAATATCAATACCTCTTGCGGCGACATCTGTCGTTAAAAGAATACCATTATTTAAAACTTGTGTGAAAGAATCTAATGTTTTCATACGTGAACTTGTTTGTAATTTACCATGTAGTGAAAAAAAATTCAGTTCGTCATCAAGTAACTTCGGGTGGTTCTTTTGCAGAAATTGAATAAATTTGTAAAAGAAAGTGACAGATATACATGTGGGAAAGTAAACAATACACTTTTTAAATTTGAAGTTATTCAAGAGATGCAGTAATTGTTGAAATTTGAATTGTGGATCAACCACGACGTAATTTAATTGTAATGATTTTGGCGCATTTTGATTACTCTTATTGTTAACTTTAATTTTAACCGGATTTCTCAACCCAGTCTTAAAAATATTCATACCTGCAGCATCAATAGTAGCAGAGAAAAGACCAGTTCTTCTTTGCTTTGGCAAAATTTTCAAAATTCTTTCCACGTCATTAATGAAACTAACGTCTAAAAGTCTATCTGCTTCATCTAATACAACTGTGCTGCATGATTTGGTCTTTACGTTTGGTAATTGTACGAAATCCCAAATTCTACCTGGTGTACCTACCAAAATCATAGGTCTGTTATCAATAAAGTCATTAAAATCATCTCTGATGGTTCGTTCATTAGTTCCCACCAATAATTGACATTTTATAGGTTTGGAATCACTAGGGTAATGATCCAAAAATGAGTTGAAAACGGTTTGAATTTGTTTAGCTAATTCTCTAGTGGGTGATATGATAATGGAGTGGAAATGGCCCTTTTTGCAAACATTCAAAGCATCCTCCACGATAATCTTCTCTAGGATTGGTATAACAAACGCAATAGTCTTACCCGAACCTGTGACGGAATCGACGACTACATCTTTATTACCTGCAAACATTGGTATAGTGGATGCTTGAACAGGAGTCATTTGATCGAAGCCCATAACTTCAATAGCATTTTTAATCCATGGCTGTAAATTGTATTTCAAGTTGCTCCATTCCAAAGATGATTTGGACATGTTTAAGTGATGTAGAGTTGCAATATTGCAGTAGTTTGTGCTAATATTAGGTGCAAAGAGTGAAAATATTGGTAGAGATTGAATTTTTTTTGCTCATCGCAGAATAATTTTTTGCGATGAGGAAGTTCGTTTTCGGTGATGAGCAC
>PPOC02000521.1:204431-229436 GCA_003709265.2 Grigorovia yakushimaensis | reverse complement strand
GATGAGCACAGGGCTGTGGGTTGTTAGAAGGTTTGGAGCACCTTTGGTGTGGGTGGGAGTTGTGCTTGGTCGGCGTGGTGGTGGGTGGGTACCACATGTCTGTGTATTAGTTTAGTTGCACTTTTGGCGTTGTATACAAGTTGTATTTTATGAGACTTGTGAAGTTATAAGTGCAAAAATTTGTGTCACTTGTTGCAACGCGCAGTCGTAGACTGGTAAATGAAGTAATAGTATCAACAAACAATTTGAAATGGATTTAAATACTAGTGAAAAATACTTGGGTTGGTTTTCGGTTGTATTACAGTGCGTGTGATTTCAAACTACATATTTTGTATTTGTTTTGGATCGCAAAATGACACAATTTCGAATAAAATTAATTTACTGCTTGCAACAGGTGCGACTGACAAAAGCACAGAACAACAAAGCACAGAACAACAAAGCAACGACGTTTAAAGTGTAGCTATTTTAAAAGCATTTGTTGATAATTATAACATTCACAGTTAAGCTGTAGATATGTCATACAAATTTTCGGACGATCTGAACCATTTAACTAACCAATTGTTTGATGCATGTGTACTGAACGACGAATCGAAATTCCACGAAGTATTCCAAAAGTTGGACTGCAACGAAGTTGCTCTTCAAAGTATTGTCAAATACAGCCGTGATCACCTGGGTCAGTCGATGTTACACATATGTTGCTCCTATGGGTCGTGGATCATGCTTGATACCTTAATTGAGAATGTCAAGGTTATAAATATCAATATGGTGAATGAATTGGATAACGATAATACACCCCTGCATAAGGCAATGGAATTTGCACTGTTTGATCCCGCGAATGGAATGTTCCTTATACAGTACCTGATATTCCAAGGTGCAAATCCGCTGATAACGAATTCACTCGGCCAAAAAGCGGTGGATGTATTGCTGGAGAGTGACTTGTTGAATGATTATGCTATGGTGCATTTCCTGACTGACGTGGAGGATCTGATGCGTTGGAATTTCGATTATCCGGTAAGCCAGTGGGAGCTGTTGCGATTGATGTGGGCATACTGAACGCTTGGCAGAGTTAATATATAAGGACTATACAGAAACTACACATAAATTATATAAAGTATATAAAGTATATAAAGTATATAGTACTAACTCCCACCACCAACACTAACAACAACACTAACAACAACAACATCCTCTTCCTCTTCCTCCTTCTTCTTCTTCTTCTTCAAATTTAATTTAATTTCTGCAGCCGCTTCAAAACGCTTTTGTTACCCGCTCGTGCAGCAGATATTTGAGAATCGCAGAGGCGCTTCAAACAGCTTGCAATACTTCCACAAATCACAATACAACAGATCACAACACACAAACACACAAACACACACCATGTCATCCTCAGTACCATACGACCCATACATTCCACCAGAGGAAAACACTCAGTACTCGAACTCGCAGTCCAGAACTGCTCAGTTACAAGCTGAAATTGACGACACAGTCGGGATAATGAGAGACAACATCAACAAAGTCGCCGAGCGTGGTGAAAGATTAACCTCAATTGAGGACAAGGCTGACAACTTGGCTGTCTCTGCTCAGGGCTTCAAGAGAGGTGCTAATAGAGTTAGGAAACAAATGTGGTGGAAGGATTTGAAAATGAGAATGTGTCTTGTTTTGGCAATTATCATTTTATTAGTCGTTATTATTGTACCAATCGTGGTTCATTTCAGTTAATCTATTAACTATTATAGTACTTAACTCATCGACTAACTTTATCGTGTTTTCATATCTTTATATTTCCATGTATATTAATTACCTAATCTAAAAAACAATCACAATAAATCACGACATATATATCTTCATATCAAGCAATATAATATATAATATATAACTTTGTTCAATTAGTTAAATAAAATAGCTAATATCTCTCAATTTTATACTTTTTTAAATCTATTATTTTCATTACTATTTATATATATATATATATATATATATACATATCCTTTTTATGAACGGCAGTAATCTTTTTAAATAGTGGTGTCAACACAGATCAGATATAGAATTAATCTTTCTCTACTCAATTATATTAACATTTTGTGCAATCAAATCAACAATTCTCTTCGTGGTTGGTAAATTCAACCATACTGGTATATATGCCTCCACTTGATCAAATTGCTTTGTTGGAATGTCCATAAATGGATCGTCGAATGGTCCCGTCTCTGCATGTAAAAATATATCGTTATTATTACTCTTACCATCTGTAGAATTCTTAATAGTTTCGTTCTTTACAATATCTGCAACATAACGTAACACTTCTTGTGGTATAGGTGATTCGTAATCAGCAACATGTGATTGTGTGATTAATTTTTGTAATTGGGTTGGTGTCAAATCACTACATATACCTCTCAATATATTAATATCTTCAATGGTATATTTCTTTAATTGTAACAATTTAGAGGTTTGAATCAAATGTTGTAAATAATCAGCACCATCTAATAACCCATGTGTCTTACACCATTCTTCTAAACGTGTAATATTATAATTTAATTGTAAACCACGTTTCCATGAAAGGAAATTACGTCTCATAATTAAATCATTGAAACAAACTGCATCCACATAACTCAACAAAGTAGTAATTACTGCATGGAAAACTTCATTTTCAATATGGAATGATTTCATACACCAATAAATACTATTGAAAAATGTCAAGATATCATCCATACTATAATTATCATTTGAATTAAATAATTTGTTTAAGAACCCATTATGTTCGTTTGCATTGAAACCAGGTAATGATTCTGACATGACGACTGCGGCAACTGCCTTCTTTTGTAATTCCTTTTGCAACTTCTTTAACCAAATATTATAAATATTGTATGACAAGGATTCAAAATCTTCCTTTAATTCAGTCACTAACGAAACATATTCGTTATATTCGTCATCATTCATATCTTGCTTAAATGTTTCCTCGGTCATGATGGAATGGTGAGCGAAAAGTACAAATAAGTATAATTCTCTAACATTTGCTAACCAAAATGCACCACTTGGTATTAAATCACTACCTTTTAATGTAGTGACAACTTTCTGTATAGTGGTTAACACTTGTGCTAAAAAACTTTCACTTTGTTTGGTAAGACCAAATCTCCACATTTCACTTAAGACAATAATTAATATTCTAGCTGGATAAACAACATCTCTTCTAGATAATTGAATAGCAACACCAGCATCTGGTACTTTGAAACCTTTCAATAAACCTTCAGTAATTTCCATATTCAATGTGTCTGTATTTTCTAATAATCTGTACAATTCTTCATTGATTTGAGCAGTGGTAACATTATTATCAATTTCCACATTACCAGCAACATTAGCATTATTTTCATTAACATTATCAAATTCAGGCATATTGTTATCTTCTCTAAATTCACTGGAAATAACCCTAGTGGCTTTACTCATACCTGAAGTTTGTGGTACCACACTGGTGGTAACTGTACCTAACGCAATAGCATTTTGTAAACGAATGATTTCCTCTTTCAACGACTTAACTTCATTTTGTAAATCAGAATTTTGTGTTTGGCATTCATTTAATGCATCTCTGGTAACATTCAATTCCTCCAATGTTGCTAAAGATTCTTCTTTCAATAATTCATGTTTCGTAGATAATTCTTCAATCTCTAATCTACATGACTCTATAGTCTTATTGGCTTCTAATAATTGCTCATCAAATACCTTTTGTTGTTCATTTAACTCTAATTTGTGTGTACCAACAATTTTACCTAATTCAACTTTTTGTAATTCAATAGTTTCCTTAAGAGTACTTGATTCAGCTAAAGTAGCCTCTAATTCATGTAATCTGATTGTCATTCTTTTATTTTCTTTAACCTTAGCTGAAAGATTCTCTGTCAATTGAATAACCTTGTTTTCCAGTTTATAACTAGCTTCTTTCATCTTAGTAACACTTCTGGCCTCTGCCTTTAATGTCTTCAAGTAAGCGATAGCACTACGTCTTCTGATAAATGATTGAATAATAACTGCATTGGATCTTTGGTATTGGTATACTCTTCTTGGTTGGAATGATCTGATATTTTTTTGAATAATAACAGCCGAATTGAATTCGTGTTGATTTTTCCTTTCTCTTTGCGCCAACTCTTTTCTAATCTTAGATTGTATTTCAACAATACTATTTAATATACGTTGAGTTTCATTGAATTTGATAGAACTACGGTAAATAGTTTGAATCTTAAGAGCAGCATCATTTCTTATTTCACGTTCAAGTACAGAACGTTTCACATAACCGGCAGCAACACTTTGTAATTTTAAGATAGATTTTTGAATTGCCAAATATTGCTTTCTTTGATACTTAGCTCTAATACGTTTTTGGATCATTGTAATTGCTGCATTCATCTTATCACTTCTCAATTTTTCTAAATGAGCTAACATACCAGCTTTGAAAAAAATTTTGGTGTTACCAATTTGGTACTTTTGTTTGTCTTCCACCGATACTTCCAAAATTTTTTTACATAAATCAATAATATCTTCTGCACTAGCATTCTTTTGTTGGAAAATTTTACTCCAAACTTCCGGAGATGTTAAAATATTATATCTATAAACAAATTCATTAAATGTCCATCTTGATGGGAAACCAGCACATGAAATTCTAATCGTTTCTAGAACACCACAGGCTCTTAATTGTGATAAAACCATTAGATTATCAAACTTCCATGCCTCTTTTTCACTATTTGGTTTAATACAACGAATATAATGAACATTGGTGGAATTAATAGTAGACATCAATTCAATCAAAGATTGTTTAAACATCGAACCTAAGGTCGGCTTCTTTTGAGTCGCTCTCATCGGACCTGGTCTCTTTGCTATATTTTGTTTCTCTAATTTTTTAGCTTCTTCTAATCTTTCAGCTGCTTTATCCATACTTTGTAAAATGTTTTGTAAAGTGTCATTTGTAGATGCTCTTAAGACTTCTAAATGACCATCTGAAACAGTATCTCTATTTTTTTCAATGAACCCATCGACATCATATGAGACAGAAAGAGCATAATGCTTAACAACGAATTTAGTTTGACCAAATCTTGGTTTAGAGAAGACTTTATTAGTTGGTGGTTTATCTAATGTTTGATATAATTTTTGCGTCCATGATTCATCAGAACCAGCGGGTAATCTACTTTCTTCATCTAAAAGTGACAATATACCTAGTTTATTTTCAATTAAATCAATACATGGTTGGTTATCGTTGAATTCAATGAATGACCATTCAATTTCTTCTTGAATATATTCTTCTTGCTCTAATTTGAAAACATGTTGATTAAACTCTTGTTGTAATTTTTCATTAGCATAATTAATGCAAAATTGTTCAAATGAATTTTTTTCAAAATGTTCAAACCCATAAATATCTAAGACACCGATAAATGAGTTAACTTGGTCGACCACTTGGGGATGACATAAAACATCATTAATATTTTCAACCAGCCAGTCAAAAAGAGCAGAGTAAATGAATTTGGCCACAGAATCTCTTGCAACTAAAGCTTGGTTATAGTTTAAGTTTGAAACAATTTTTTCTGATCTAGTAACAATTTGTTTCTTAGTAATCCATTTAGCAAATCCAGTTGGTTCGATACCTAATAATTCACACGCAACTTTTAAATTTTCTTCATCACTTGACACTGAGGCATCGTTTCTAACTTTTTTAATTTCAATGTTACCAATATGTAAAAGTGATGCTAAGATCTTGAAAATACCCATTTGAGTATCGTCATTAATACCGACTAAATCTAACGCGTCTGTAGTAATTGTGTATTCTGTTTTGTCATCAATACCTTTAATTTCGATATCACCACCTTGATTCATATAAAAATAATCTTGAGCATTAGTTAAATGTAACAAGTCTTTAGTTTCTTGAGGTAACCCAGCCATCATCTGATAGAAAATATGATAGTTTCTTTCAGAGGTCGGTTGATACACTAAACGTGAACGTTCTAACAAATAAGTTCTAATTTTAGCACCAATGATTGAAGTATTCTTGTCGAATAAAATTTCTAAATATTTACCAAAACGAGAAGAGTTATCATTTCTAGTGGTCTTAGCATTACCGAATGCTTCCATAATGGGATTTGTGGCCAAAATTTTTTCTTCAGTTTCTGACATTTCCGTTTGGTGTTGTAAGTTACCCATATTTTGTGATATTTCTTCTTCTACAGATGCGAAGTAACGCATAATATATTTAGCTGAAACTGTCTTACCAGCACCAGATTCACCACTCACCACAATAGTTTGATTTTGTTTATCATTTTTCATTAAACTGTATGCTTCTTCAGCAATAGCAAACAAATGCGGTTCCATTTCACCACGACGTTTACCGGCATAAGCTTGAATCATATCAGGTGAATATAATTGATCCATACGATCAAAAGGGTTAATTGCAATCAAGACAATACCTGAATAAGTATAAATATTTAATTGAGCATAACGTTGCTTTATAGCATGTAAGACAGCTGGTTCATTTAAATATGATAAAGATGTTAAATCTTCAGTTGCCTCTAAAATTGGTGGATTTCTCATCAACGGCAATTTATTATTTGATTCGTCATTCAGATCTTTTGCATCGACATGAATCAATTCATCATTTTCCAATTTCAAGTCCAATGAGTGAATATCATCGACAATAGTATGATTTGTCACTTCAGCACCAATCCAACCTAATGTTTCGTCTGGGTACCAACAACGAGTACCGACTTCGAACGACATTTATTTATAGAAGATACAGAGATGAAGTTAGTGGTTAGCTGTGTAATGAAACAATTTAACAGCTTGACAAGTACTGTTTTTGACAATTGAACTAAATGCTCTAATAAAAACAACTAAAATAAATTCAAAACGATGTTTTTGTTTTTATTTACGTTTCAAATGCAAAGAACAGATCAAATGGCGGGTAACGTCTGGATAGCGCAGTGAATTGCATGATTTTGGCGTCTTTGTGGTGAATCTACGCGACTAAGGCACCGCTGTGTACTATATTAGCAAGGTGTTGCTTACCAGACAAGAAACTGGGACAGTACATGGAATATATGCAGCTTTTCTTCTCGAAACTTGTTAAACATGAAGGGCTCAACAGTGCAGATTTCAATTTCTTTTAGTGAAATTCGAATTCGAAAACGGTAAAAACTTGAAGATTCGAGCAGGATGGATTTGTTGTTGCAGAGGATGGCAGATTCTCGAAGTGTCATGGGGTCGCCCAGACAGAAGTGTTGTTTGCGAAGTGAATTGTTGTCCCCGGCTACTTGCATGAAGAAGAAAGAGACAGAATTGGATAACATTGACGATAATATTCGTACTACCCCACAACTTATTACTAATGATACAAAATTGGAGACTGATAATAAGCCGTCAAACAGTAATTTCAAACCTTGTACTAATAGCATCAAAGGCGCAAGTACAAATTTTGCCCAAACAAACAAAAAGATCAATCCAATTTTTGGAGAATTGTTTCAAAGTAGTGATGATGACGAAAGCGATAACGATAGTGAATTTGCCATAGATGATAAAACAATAGATAATATTGAATTGAACAGCAATGATAATAATATCCACGAGGATACCTATAACAGTAAGTTTGAAGAGATAACGAGTGCATTTGGTGGTAAATTTAGCGAAATTGAACTAGATGATAATGGAAATGATATTGGTACTAAAAATGTCACTCCAAGCGCTGCTACACCCATACCAACACCATTTACAATGCAAAACGATATTACTTCACCTAAGAATAGAGCTAATTCTAGTAGCAGCTCGCTATCACCTTTTAGAAATAATAATGGCTGTAGTGACGGTAATTCATTGCATAGGAGAAGAAAATCTTCTGTTAGTGCCACAGGTATGTTGTCAAGCAACAGACACCAGACTAAAAGGCTAGTTAATCAATTTCTACAATCTTCAAAAGATTTTAATTGTTCAGAACAATTGTTAAAAGACTGTTATGAAATTGATATAGAAAATAATATAAACCACGGCAAAACTAACCTTACAGGTATGGTTAGTTTTAACGAGAACAGCAACAAAACTAAAAACAGTATCACTGAAAACAATAATATTCCAACAAACATAGATAATATTAATAAAAAGCCTGATGATCATAGTAAATTACCCATAATAAATTTGAATCAAATCACGTTACAAGATCTCTTACACAAAGACTTAGACATTTCAAGAGATGGGACACCAGGTTCGATTATTACACACACGACAGACTCTACACAAACTGCCGTTGGTTCATATAATTCGTCACTGGTTTCTTTACTAAGATCTATTTCCCCTACTCCAGTATCAACTGTTATACCCACACCAACATCAGCACTATCAACAGCACTGCCCATTCTTACACCGTTAGAGCAAAGAAATACTTCACAACCATTAAGCGCTTTATCAACGTCATTATCATTATCATCCGCTATGGACAATCAATTACGAATGTTTTCAGAATTACAAGATAATAATTTATCAGGTAGAACTTATGGCACCGTTGATTTTAGTAGTGACAAGAACTCCACCGAAGTCAGTAATTTTAGTTCTTATAGAAATCACATCGAAAACACGTTAAACACGGTAGAGCAAACTATAAAGTCAGACTTACACAACTATCTAATCAAAGATGAAATAGAATTGAGCTCAAACATCCAACAATTCGATAAATTAAAGGACGACTTACGTGCAACAAAAGAAGGTTTAATAGGTATTCAAAAGTTAATTACTGATGAGTACATAAATGAACTAAATTCACAATTTGATGAGAATGATTCCAACTCATTCATATATCAATTGTCCAGTGATGTAATGGGATCTGTCATTAAATTAGAAGAACTAGAACAACGTATGGACCAATACAAGAACATTTTAACACGCCAAAAGCAAATGATAAGGACATTAGAAGAGTTGAGTGAGCTAAAAAATAGTTTGAATGAGACAAGGATGAAGACCAAATATGTTTACCAGTATAGATTTATTGTCATTGATTTGTTTATTGTGTCTTGTTTGATCTACTGCCTGATGTTCTTAAAACATGTAGTAATGTAGAGCAAACACTTTCCACTTCATAAACCTTGCGTCTCTTTCAGTTCTGATGACTCAGCTTGCTGACAAACTTTTTTTAACATATTCGAAAACGTTTTCAAATTCAAATAAATTCATAATATAAAAGAATATAATATAGTATAGTCTGGTAATATACAGTCCAATACAGTATAGTATAATACACAGCTTTATCATAGATTAAGAAACTGCAAGATATGTCTACAGCTGAACAAATTGCCAGGAAGGCCCGTGTTGCCGGTAACATCCTAAAAACATTAAGCAATGAATCACGTTCCACTATTCTTTACAAGATTCACGATTCTCTATTAACCAATGCTGCTGCCATCAAGCAAGCAAATCAAACTGATTTAGCTAATGCAGAGGCTAATAACATTTCAGAAGCTATGTTGAAGAGATTAGATCTTTTCAAAGGTGATAAATTTGAAGTTATGTTACAAGGTATCAAAGATGTTGCTGATTTAGATGATCCAGTAGGTAAAATTAAGATGGCTAGGGAGCTAGATGAAAATTTGAACTTGTATCAGATCACTTGTCCAATTGGTGTACTTTTAGTTATTTTTGAATCACGTCCAGAAGTTATTGCCAATATCACTGCATTATGTATCAAATCTGGTAATGCTGGTATATTGAAGGGTGGAAAAGAATCTGTTAACACATTCAGAGAAATGGCCCGTGTTATCAATGATACCATTTCAGAAAATGTCGAATCAACCGGTGTTCCAAACGGTGCTGTACAATTGATTGAAACAAGACAAGATGTCAACGATTTACTATCACAAGATGAATTAATTGATTTAGTAGTTCCAAGAGGTTCCAACGCTTTAGTAAAAAACATTAAAAATAATACCAAGATTCCAGTTTTAGGTCATGCTGATGGTATTTGTTCCGTTTATGTAGACGAAAATGCAGATTTAAGTAAGGCAAAGAGAATTGTCATTGATGCCAAGACAAATTATCCAGCTGGTTGTAACGCTATGGAGACTTTATTAATTAATCCAAATTTAAATAACTGGTGGGAAATTTTATATGACCTATCTGTTGAAAACGATGTTACATTACATTTAGAGTCTGATGTCAAAACCAAGTTGGTTGAACAACTAAAATTAAATGGTAAAGAAGATGCACCAGTTAAAGTTATTGATGCTGTTGAAGGTGATTTTGATAAAGAATTTTTATCATTTGATTGCGCAGTTAGATTTATAACTAACGTAAGAGATGCAATTAATCATATCAACACACATTCATCAAGACATACAGACTCCATTGTTACTGAAGATAAAGATACAGCTGAAATTTTCTTGAAGGGTATTGATTCTGCAAGTGTTTATTGGAATGCATCTACTAGATTTGCTGATGGGTTTAGATATGGTTTCGGTACCGAAGTTGGTATTGCTACTTCTAAGATCCATTCGCGTGGCCCTGTTGGTTTAGATGGCTTAGTTATTTATCAATACCAACTTAGAGGTAATGGACAAGTTGCATCAGATTATCTTGGTGCTGGTGGTCAAAAGGCATTTGTTCATAAAAATCTAGACAGAAAAGACATCAAATTGTAAGAAAGCGATCAAAAATTTTTTTAACTCGATATAATGTAAATGAATACCTCAATAGATATATAAGTATAATATGGATAAAATAATATAGAAAGAAGGAACTCAAATGAAACAAGAACTTCTGCGAAAATATAATGAAAATAAGTTAGAATATACTATTAAATACTAATACATCTTTAAAAAATATATATACATACATTTTATACTATACATCATCTTTCAAAAATTAAAGATGTAATTAAATTCTATTGGAATCTATTTCTTGTTTGTTTATTCATTTGTTTTGTTTATTTGTTTTATTTTTAGTTGATTAAAATATCATACTATTTGATTAATGCGATTATTGTGTGTTAGAATTTTCCAATTGTGGTAAAACGGATTCTTCTTCAAATTCAATTTCCACCTTTGGACGTTTAGCCTTCTTATTGGAAGTCTTCTTACGTTTCTTGTTATTAGTTTCTTCATTATCAGAATCAGAATCACTATCGGAGTCACTATCAGAATCGCTATCAGAATCGCTATAAGATGAATTATTTTCTCTATCAGAATCATCTAACCATTTCTTTAACTGTTCCACATCTACGTATTCATTTTCTTCATCATCTGCAACATATTCCACTTCACCTTCATCAGATTCTTCATCCCAATCTTCCAAGTCTTCGTCTTCTTCATTATATTCTTGTTCATTTTCATCATCTAATTTACCTAAGATCTTCTTCCAAACCTTTTCATCCACATTCAATGGTTTATCACCATACGCACCGGACTTTAATCTATCTAATAATTCCTTTTCAATGGCTTTTTCAATCTTTGCGGCAACAAGAGCTTTACGTTCTCTGTTTTCATCTCTTCTCTTTACCTTTGGTGCCACACCGACGTAATGTCTTTCATCTTCTCTCATGGCAAGACGTCTTTCGGTAATTGCCACTTGTGTTAATTTAGTGAATCTTTGTTTACATTTATGAATGAAGAATTTATTCCAATATAGTAAGTGTTGATCAATTTGCTTTAACGCCTTGACATAATTTTTCGACAATTTTATTCTTTCCCATAATTTAGCAGGAGTATGGGCCCTCTCGGGTGTCTTCATATAAAGGTAGATTCTACCGTTGTGTTGTCTTACAGTGGCGTATTTAGAATTAGCTAAGGGACATGATTGTCTGGTACATAACCCTGTAACATTGTATGGATCTCTACAGAAATGTTGGCCATCTTTGGTTTTAATTCTGTGTGAACAAAAACTTTGACTAATCACTTGCCAAACAATTTCATCAGTGGACATGTCTGTTTTGATATATGGGTTTTAATAGCGTGGATAACTGTCCGTCTATGCCAAAAGGTAAAATGGTTTACTACACTTCGAATTAATAATGGATCCTCAAACTAAATATTTCAACTCATCGCAAAAATTTTTCAGTCGTTTTTGACGATTTTTGTAAATTAAAGAAAAAATTACGTAATTTGTTAAATTGCTTACGCTACTGCTTACGTGAGAGTGCAGAGGAGTGAATGCACGTATCTAGACTGTAAAAATTGGTTTTAACTACATGGACATTACAAATAACCATACAGAAAAACAATATGTGCAAAAAAGAACATATGGCAACAACGTACCACCACACATAGAATACTTGCCCATCATTGGCTGTTCAATACTTTTTAATACACCCCTAAGGAAAAATAATGCCCTAGCAATATAACCCTATTTCAAGTATTTAAAACCCTAATGCCCAAACAGTTTTGAAAAAATTTCAAACTTCAAAAAAATGAAATTCTTCTTGAGATTAAAAGGACGATAAATTAGTAGACAGATTGCAATTTGCACTATTTTCAACAATAGAAACAGACCTTTTACAAACTATAATTCCGTTGCCTGCAAATTGTTGAATTAAGAGTTATAATTTTTTTGTTTTGCATTCGAAATTTGCTTAACTTCATATGGTTTTCTCTCTTTTACAATCCACTAGATCAGATTCTAGCACTAAATCAGGTAGTAATTATAACAATTCAAATAATGCAAGTGGTAACAATGGCAAACAACCTATCGAATTATCTATAGCTGTTGAATCACCACCTTGTGTCATGTATGGTTCTATGACAGAATCTACAGGTGCTTTATTAAGTGGTGTCTTAAATTTAAATATTAAGGATCCATATTCAAATTTGAATAATAATAAAAATAACAATAATAATAAACGTTCAAATAGAGACAAGGATAAAGAAAATTATATTACTCCCTTACATTCTACTAAAACCAATGATTCTTTACTAATCACCCGTACTAACTCTAACAATACTAATATTAAAAGCAACAATCCTTTGTCTCCTACAGCAAGTAATGCGAAAAGGAAAAGTAGTCTTTTCAGTACTTTTTCAAATTTATCAATCACTAACTCATCGAACTCCTCTCATATTACATCAATTAGTTCAAATAATAACAATAATAATAATAATAATGTTTTAAACAACCGAATTTCAAACAAATCCTCTCATAATGCCAGTACTAGTAGTAATCATATCACTAGCCACACTTCTAACGAACAAATATTGAACGGGTATACAAAAATGTCGATTGTATCAGTAGAGCTATCACTTTTACAAATAATTAAATATCATAAACCATTCATACCGGACTCTCAACCCATAGCAAATTGTTCAAACTGTAAAACTAAGACAGTTAATTTAAAAACATGGGAAATCCAGACTTCAAAACAAGATAAAACTGTCGGTAAACACTCTTACCCGTTTTCATATTTAATTCCAGGTTCTGTTCCACCAACTTGTTGTTTAAGTATTTCATCGGAGACTCAGGTTAAATATGAACTGGTTGCTGTTGTCACATATTTAAATCCTTTACGTGATCATCTTACCAACACATCAAGCAGCAATAATACAGACGCTAAAGATTTCATCGATCACAGCAATAATATAATTGATAAAAATGGTAAAAGCAAGAAAAAAATAATTCAGTTGACCATGCCAGTTCCAATAACAAGAAGTGTTGCTAGGGGACCAGATAAGAACTCATTAAGAGTGTTCCCGCCAACTGAATTGACTGCATCCGCTGTTTTACCGAATGTCATTTACCCAAAGTCAACTTTCCCCTTAGAGCTAAAACTTGATGGTATCTCATATGGTGATAGACGTTGGAGAATGAGAAAATTGTCGTGGAGAATTGAAGAAACTACAAAGGTAAGAGCTAGCTCCTGTAAAACTCATAAACATAACTTGAATCAACTAGAGAATGAAATTAAAAAGAAGGAATTAGAAAGGAATAAAAATTCTAAAAGTCAACAACCAATTAAACGTTACGGTGATATTGGACCCAGAGTGAAAGTCACTTTGGCTACACCAGAGAATTTATTATTGGAACCACAATCAAGTAACCCATTATTACATCCAACTAACTCCAATACCAATATTAGTAACTCCAACAACAGCTCTCAATCAAATAATCAATCTGGCAGGCAAAGAAATGGCACTAATTCCAGAAATGGTATTGCTCAGTCTAATAACGGTTCAAATAACAACGCTAATAATGATTTGGAAGATGAAATGAATGATAATGCATCGCATTTCATTCATCCAAATGATGATGCTCTAAGACAAGAAATCTCACAACAACAACAAAGGGCTCGTGAAGAACAAATCAAATTAGAATTAGCCAAAAATAATTCAATGATTTTCACTGAAGAGACAAGAATCTTAAATAAAGGTGAAATTAAAAGTGGATGGAAAACCGATTTTGACAACAATGGTAAAATTGAATTAGTGACAGATATTGACTGTATGAAACTAGATTCTGGTGTTTCAAATCCTGTTTTGTTCTCTTCCACTGTTAAGCCATATGTACCACCAAACAAACATAATGTCAATGTCGCATGTGATATTCAAGATCCAAATTTGGGTATTTATGTATCACATATTTTAGCAGTTGAAATAGTTGTCGCAGAAGAGACTTTACAATATGCTAATGGGCAACCTATTTCCAAGAACAAGAATAAATCAAGTAGTGGCAGGGGCAATAACAATAGTAGTGGTAATAGCGATAGCACAAATAGCAGTAATAATATAGCACATGATGCTGATCAAAGATTAGCTGAGTTATCACCAATGTTTGCTAATAGAAATGTACCCAAAATTAGATCATTCGAAGAAGAACTCAATAAAGATGGTAATGGCACTAATAATTTAACTAAAAGTAAATCCAGTCATAGCACAAGTGGTAAAGATGGTAGGGATGATTCTAATAATAACTTGAGTAATAAAATTGTCAGCGTACCCACTGGTGCTGCACGTGTATTGAGAATGCAATTTAGATTAAATATAACTGAAAGATCTGGTCTTGGTATATCTTGGGATGAAGAAGTACCACCAATATATCAAGATGTCAAGAAGGCAAAACCACCAAGTTATGAACATACAATAAACAATGTTTTGCCACATTACGGTAAGGACACCGTTAGTGGTAAGAAGAACAAAAGTAAGAAGCATGATAAGATAATTGAAGAAAATGACAATGTCGGTGATAAAAGTAAAAAATTAGAGAATGAAGATTTGATTACTATAGCTGAAGATATGGATATCTTTGGATTCAATGACAGTGGTAATAATACCAATAGGAGTACAGGTTTACCTATGAAAATAACACCACCGCCAATGGCACATCATAGTAAAACAAATATCACTAACAGCGGCAATAACAGTAACAACGGCAGTACCAATTTATTAACCACTGTTCAATCACCACAATTAGAAAATATTATTAGTTTACAAGGTAATACACCATTTGGTAATAATATGTTATCACCTGCAAACACAAGAGAAGTCAATATAAGAAATATTTCTGAACTGTTAGATACAGACAGAATCACACAATAGGCTTTAATTTTTATATATAATAGACGCTCATATAAAAGTCACCAAACTAATAAAGTCTTTAATTATGGATCAATATTACAACTTTTGGAAATCTGTGCAAGTTTATTTTGCATTTTTGACTTTGAAGCATATATAAATCCGATAAAGGTTGAAGATAGCAAACTTTCACTATTCTCATTTTGATGATAGTAAGTTTATATCAAAGAAGTACGTTAAATTAAACAATGTAAAATAATTTATATTATTGTGTATATATTCATATAAGTAATCAAACAAAAAAAAGGCTGTAACCAAAACTTTTGCAAAATATTATTCAGTAATTAAAATAAAGTGGATACAATTAATTATTTATTTATTTATTTTCCATCTATTTATCCATGATGGTCCATGAACTTATCCAGTTCAAATAGTTGAAATCAGATTTTGGACCTTCCATACCGAAACAAATTGGTGAGAAATAGATGAAACCACCAACTAAAACAACAAAGTAGAATACGAAGGTAGCAACTCTGATTTTACTTGGAATTTTCTTAATGAAACTTGCATTTGCCTTTAATAAAACGTCGAAATAGTAAGATAAGATAATTAAAGCAAAGTATAAAGCTGGTAAGTAATGATGAACATAGGTGACTCTTGCCATGATGATGAAAGGCATATAATGTAAACCCCATGCTAATAATGGATAGAATGCACCCATATAGAAAGTATCAGATTCATTGGAATTAGCAAAAACTGGTAATTGTCTGAACCATCTTAAGAAAAGAACGACAACAATAAAACACATGGCTAAGACACCGACAGTAGATGGCCAAGTAGAGAATGGTAAACCCAATAAGTAGTATCTGGGATTATCCTCTGACCAACCATTTAATCTCAAACCAATATGTAAAGTTGGCCATTCCCAAGCACTTGAAGCTAAATGATCTTCCTTTTCATAGTTTGGAACTAAGGCATTATTAGTAGCCATCATAGCAATATTTAAGTGAATGAAATCCTTAATAAATGAAGTCTTTGGATATTTGAAGTCCTTGGATGGTTCAGGTAATTTATCGTTATCATGTGTCTCAATATTCCACCAAGTTCTCTTATCTCTCTTAAATGGGTTTTGAACACAGGTGATTTCAGCTTGTCTGAAACCCCATTCTGGTAAATGTTCACCGGTTTGTGCTAAATAACAATTCATAGCTTGACTCTTAATACGGAATGATGAAGTTAATGGATGTAACATTGTTTTATCTTCAGAACCTCTTGAGTCAACAATTTCAATGATCCAATTGTCGTTTGGATCTCCGTCAGTTAATGAACCGTAACCTGCAACTTCGAAATCAGTCTTAGTAATTGGTGCTGGAATTGGATGAGTATGTAAATTTTTCTTACTGTTTTTATGCAAAAGTCTATAAACACCACCATCTCTAATATATTCAATTTCCCCATTTTCTGAATCTTGCCAAGGGTCTTGACCTCTAGCACGTTGGAAAATCCAATCGTTATTAGAATCACTGTAACCATAAGCGGTAATTTGTTGATAACCTGAACCAGCTGGATAAATTGATTCATGTGAATGTAAAAGAGAACCACCTAAAGCTTGATTTTTGAAAGTAATAACAGAGGAACCTAACGCGACATCACGGGGACCTTTACCTACATCACTACCAATTAAGTTAGCTTGGAAAAGTGAAGACATGTTAGCATCACCAGTACCTGAGTGAGATAATAATACGAAATGAATCTTGAAACAAATTAAGAAGACTAAGAATGGGAAAATGATTAAACCTACAATTCTAGCAATCCAGTGGAAAGAATAAGTTTTCCAAGAGATTCTTTTGTCACCTAATAAGTTCCAAAGATCAACAAGTGTGTAAATACCGACTAAAAGGATGATGAATAAACCGACCATCTTAACGGAAATGGCACCACCTAATGAGATACCGGTTAAACCCAACCATTTAAACCATTTTCTGCTAAATGGTTTAGCTCTTTGGTTATGGAACATAACGAAACAAAAGAATGAAGCGACGGTGAAGAAAAGTAACATTGAATCTAATAAGATCAATCTACCTAAAGCACAATAAGTAGTTTCAAAACAGACTAAAGAAGTGAATAACCATACAACAGGTAATGAGAAACCGATTGCCTTACCAGTAAAATAAGCGACTGGAACACATAAAGCTGAAAACAAAGCATTAAATAATCTCATCTTGACGAAATCGATATATTCAGGATATAATTCACCTGATGGAAAATCCCATGAACCATTGTAACCAGCAATGTAACCAGATAACCCACAAAGCATTTTACCCAATGGAGGATGAACATCGTGATAGAATTCGTGTCTTAAGTAGTAAGAACCGAATTTACCAAAATGAGCTTCATCCCAGACGACATGATTGTTGGCACCAATTCTGTACATTCTTACAAACATGGCACAAGCGGTAAATAAAATTGGAGCCAAGATGGATTCTAGTTTGTATAATTTACCATTTGGAGAAGATGCAGAGATGTTGTTTAGTTTATCATCATTATCAAAATTGTCGTTGTTAGTGTTTATGAAATCATCTTTTTCTAATTGATCATTGTTCAATCTGTTACGAAGGCCTTGAGTGGCGGAAGATTGATATGAAGTGGACATGACTAATATTTCAAACTATACTTGTAAAAGGTATGGATAATCTAATATAAATAAATGTAAATGAGAATAATTAAGTATATTTAGTGTAACTTGATACAGTTATGTATAGTAAAAAAAATAGTAATGTTGAATGAAAGTAGTTAAAAAAGGTAAAGCTAGTGTGGTTTTTTCTTCTCGAAATAAAGTAGAAGTTAGATTCAAGAACAATTCAAGACAGAACAAAATAAAAATAATAAGAATCAAAATAATATATTGGAAAATAATTAAATTTCCAAATCTTAAAAATAAAAAAAAATGTAAAGTGACGTGTTCACAATATAATATGTGATCTGCACTATTTGCAATTGCGGTAGCTAGTTGGATACATTTTCGGGAAAACACAGCGTTGTGTGAGGATATACAGTATGAAGAGAGTGCAAGTGTTATCATATAAGCGTGTAGTTTGCACCATACAAAGAGAAACTTGCAAGAGTTTCGATTATAAATCGTGTACACAAAATACACAAACACAGTAAAATGAAGGGAGCGCCAAAATACGCGTAAGCAACAATAGAAAAACGAGCTTGAAGCTGACGCGCTCACACACGCTGACTGTATTTGCTGACAAAGCAATAGTAAACTCTTACGTCAGCAAACGCTGGCCACTGGCACGTGCTGGAACTTCGGCCGATGAGTGGTGCACCCAACCACCACGGTGTGCCATCCATTTTTTTCATATAAAAACCAACAGAAACCAAACTTTGTCACTCTTCGATGCTACCAGTCTGCTATTGCCCAGCGTTATCAGTTATAATCAGCCAGTAAGTGTACTGCTCACTATAACACACAGATAAGTTACTATTTTTTTTTACAAAAACAGGGATTAATTAATTATCATATACTTCACTCACATATGGTTATGACAAATGTATGTTGTGTCATGTTGTAATTTATTGCACTATGACATTCCATATATGTATATCCCAAGATTAATGATCAAGAAGTCTTTACATATTACTCAATGGACTAAAATGAAATTGAGAAAGGTACTTTCTTAACATTTTCCTCTTTTATTAGTATATATAGTTGTATAAATGTATTCTCTTGCAGCACTCACATCTCATCTCATCTCATCTCGTCTCAGCTCGTCTCAGCTCGCTTCGTTATTTCCTGCTCTGAAACGCTAATTGCATTTTTTATGCATTTACAAAATTTCCTCAGGGCAGAAAAATCTCACAGCTTCAAAATTCACTGTTTTTTTGCCTCGAAATCCTCAAGTTTCAATTTTTGTTTTCTGCTCTTTTCTTTCCTCTTTCAGTTTTCGTCAATTTTCATTTTTTTGATGTTTTATTTTTCGTTTTCTTGCAATCTCTTCTCTTCTCTTCTCTTTTCATATTTTTCTTATCATTTATTTATTGTTAATTGTTAATTGTTGATTTTTCTTTTCTAATTCTACATTTCTATTATCTGTTTGACTAGAACCATCAATCGTTAATTTAATATTATTTTAATGATGGATACTAAACACGCAGATTTTCCTAGCGTATCCAAAGAGCATATCGAAGAAAATATTATCCCAGAATTACAACAATGGTCTTTAACCAATGGGTTAATCTTAGCCACTGACTCAAAAAATAAAGCCGTCACAGCTCCAACTACCGTATTCCCAACTCCTATTCCAAGATCCGCCTTCGATCAAGCTAAATCTTTACAAAAATCATACAACAAATTATATGCTGCCATCTCAAACTCAAATGAATTACATCAAGAAATAGTCAATTTAGCTAAATTGGATCCAGATTTCACAGGTAAATTATTTAACTTATATGAAACTTACACTAAGAAATCTAAACAATTAATGAAATACGGTATCTTCCGTTCTGACTACTTAATTGACTCCAACTCCAAATCTATCAAACAAGTCGAATTCAACACCGTCTCAGTATCCTTCCCAGGTCTTTCCACAAAAGTTGGTGAACTTCACTCATTCTTAAACGTCATGGGTAAGTACGATAACAAGGGCCAACCATTCTACCAAGTTGGTGAATTACATGTTTCTGAATCCATCGTGTTCCTTGTAAGAGGTATCCATGCTGCTTTGAACATTTATCAAATTGATAAGAACGCAAAGAGAGATAAAGATGATAAGATTGTCTTATTCGTAGTTGAACCAAACGAAGTTAACATTTTTGACCAAAAATTAATTGAATATAATTTATTGAAATTATACGGTATTGATGCAGTTAGATGTAGTTTAGATGATATTAAGGACAATTTCGTTTATGAAGGTTCCGAAAAGAGATTGGTTCACAAGAAGACTAACAAAGAAGTCGGTATGGTTTATTACAGAACTGGTTATGATGTTAAGGATTACACTACTGAAAAATCTTGGGAAAATAGAGGTTTCTTAGAAGAATCCTTTGCTATCAAGGCACCAGATGTATCTGTTCAATTAGCCGGTACCAAGAAAGTTCAACAATTATTAACTAAAGATGATTTCTTAACTAAGTTTGAAGATATGGAATCAGTTAGAAATGATTTAAAGAAAACTTTCATGAAAATGTATCCATTAGATAACTCTCCAGAAGGTAAATTAGGTAAAAAATTAGCCTTAGAAAACCCAATCAAATTTGTCTTAAAACCACAAAGAGAAGGTGGTGGTCACAACATTTACAAAGAAGACATTCCAAAATTCTTAAAGGATTTAAAAGAAGAAGATTGGGATGCTTATATCTTAATGGAAATTATTGATGTCGAACCAACAAAGGAAAACTTCATTGTTCGTGATGGTAAATTATCCACTGAACCAATTATTAGTGAATTAGGTATTTACGGTTCAATTATTTTTGATAAATCAAGTATCTTAGTTAATGAGTACAGTGGTTCTTTATTAAGATCTAAATTAGTCTCATCTAATGAAGGTGGTGTTGTTGCCGGTTTCGGTTGTGTTGATAGTATTTATTTAGTTGATTAATTGATTAATTGATAATTTAATTCTTTCAAACATTTTATTTCATTTTATTTTCTTATATAGTGATGTTATTTAAAATTTTCTTTTTTATATATTTTTATTGTATATAAAAAATTATAGAAACTTAATTTTTCTCGTGAAACTTGCCAAATTTTGAGATTGGAATAAATAAATATGGATAAATTTAACGTTGGTTTTAATTTATTTTGCTTTTTCTCTTCTCTTATTTCTTTTTCGTATCTAAACTTAAACCAAACTTTGTAGCACCAACAATATTACTCATAATTGTAATTATATTAACTATAGGGATGAATTCCAGTACACCAGTGGTCAACCCAAACCAGAAAATTTCATTAGAATTTGTTTTAACAAGCTCACGTAATTCTTGATCACTTATTTTTTTCCAATTGAAATAGAACTTTAAATAACCTAATGCCCTCTTTTCACAATTCAATAGTATCACAATAATTGGTCCGACAACTGGAATTGTAGAGATTAATGTCATGGTGAAATATTTAATTAATACCCTAAAAGTTAATGAAACTTTGAATAACCAAAAAAAATCATTCTCTTGATTAAACCATTTATTTCCCATTGAATTAACTTTTTTGGTTTTTGTATTAATTTTGTCTTCTATTGAATTTGATGGTTTATTATGTGGAAAATAACGGAAATTATCAATAATTGATATCTTAAAAATAATAAATGATAGATTTGGTATCAACACATTTTTAAATAAGAGCTGTGTTAAGAGCATTGTCAAAATAAACCATTCGATATGTGCCAATATTAGACTGAAGGGACCCAAAAGAAAGAAACTTAGCATCGTCATAAGTGGTAATGCTACCAAATATAACACAAATCCCACCAAAATGGCCAGAATGACATAGATCAATGCAAATAATCCTAAATACTTCCAATAGACTTTCTTGGTTAAGACATCAACTATTCCCTGCGCCAAACATATAAGTACATCATTTTATTTTCAAATGAGGAGGTTTATATTGTTAGTAGACTTGTACAATGAACAAAAAATTTTATATGAATACAAACAAAAAAACATACAACTAGTGGAAAATAAATACCAGGATTGAAAAACTCCAAGAACATTGAAGTAAATTGAGCAAAATAAATAAAACTCTAATATTAAATATATATAATTCTAATGTTGTTTTGTATAAATACTGTATATAAAATGAATGTTCAAATTTTTTTAATTAAAAAAGGGCAAAAAGTTTGGAATTTTAAAATGTAAGTAACAAAAATCAGAAATTTGAAATTAAAAGTTGACGTTAAAAGTTGAGGTTTAACACCTAAATGCAGTAAAATGTGAAATAGATGATATGCTTTTTTTTGCTTTTGAACTTAAGGTACACCAATTTAAGACGTGATAAAATCTTCTCGACATGAAAAATGTCAATAATTACCTCTATTGAAATGTCTTTCTCTTCTGAATGGCAAAATTCTAGCTTTACTAAACCAGCATCTGTTAACTAATTCAAGATATTCAATTTTATTTTTCAGTAACAAATGCAAAGTTTCTTTGGTTGCTAATTCTCTCTCTATGCTAATTCTTCTTCTTTCTTTTTGAAATTCATTCCAGTTCCAATCCAAATAATCATCTTTAATGTGTTCAGGCAAGGCACAATATTGATCAAAGTGAAAACAGCGGGCAATATAACAATAAACACCATCTTTATTTTCTTTGGTAATTTTAATGATTCTTTTAACCATAATGTAAATAATTTAAAAGCAGTTGTTTTAAAGTTTAAATATAATAAAACTATTTGAAAAATAATATGAATTGTTTGAACAAAGTTGCTAAAGCTAATTTGAAGTATTAGTTTGACGTTAACTGAAATAAACTGAAATGAAAAGAAGATAAAGAAAAACAATGACACTTTAAGTACCCACATATTTATATGTTTTCTGAAGCCAAGAACCTTTTACATTACCCTTATATTCTGTAATTAAGGTTGATTATTACCTTAATTGCTAAATGACAAGAATGAAAGCAAGCAATAACTATTGCTCTTTCCAAAAAAAGAAATAAGGGACAGTATTTCATTTTGAAAAAGAAATTTTATTATGTACCCTCTTAAAAATAAACGAGTGCATAAGATTAAACAATAAAAATGCTTAATTTGAGAAATGAAATTTAAATTCTAGAATGTTGAAATATTTGCTCCCCTAAATTTTAATGCGATGCCTCCGCGAATAGAATAACGTTCAAGATTAAAAAATTTAATTTACGCACATCCTTTCCGAAAACGGAAAAAACGCATTCAATTTGTTTCCAAAGCAATTTAGATTTGTCTTAAAAAAATATAAATGCACGGTAATGACATGAAACCATAACCTAAAAAGTAGTACATCAAATTACAAAAACTTTTTTATCAGAATTGCTTTAAGAATGGTTGGTAGTTTTTCCAAGAATTGTCTTATCTGCGTTTTTTGATATACGAGTTAAAAAACAGCTTAAGATGAACAATATTTAGCATGCGAAAATATAAGAATTCAATGACATATAGTTTTTGGTAGAAGTGCATTGGTATAACATTTGTTCATGTTTTCACACAATTAATCAATCAGAAAACTTTTTTTAAAACTATAAACTTTATAAAAAGGTTTAAGGTTATATGAAAGTTTTAACTTGATTATTGCAGGTTGTTTGCACGGCTGAGTGACCCTTGCTAATTACAACATATTAAGATGACATTAAATGCAAACTAAACACAGCTCAAAAAAAAATAAAAAGGAAATTGAAAATGAACTAGGCAGTAATATTTTTGTTTGAAACTTCAAAAGTACATATCTTTGAAACATGAAGTAGGTTTTTAAACAATAACAGAGATGGTGTTAAGCCTTTAAAAATTGAAAAATACTTTGAGTTGCATTTCTGAAAAATTAATTTTAATATGGCACAAATTGAAAAAAAATTAATGTAATGCATTAATCTCAGTTCAAAAATTTTAAACCCCAATTGTTTATAGCCCACCATGAAACTTAAACAACTAAAAAGACTTCTATTGTGTTTAAATAAAGTGATAAACAAAAACAATTGATTTTTAAAACTAATAACTTGAATAAAAATGCATCAACATTAACTTTTCCTTGCAATTGTCAATAGTGAAACCAATTATTTGCAATGAAAAAAAAATCAACCTTATTTTGTTTTTAATAGCTCTTCAAAATTTTTAAACCTACTTCTATTTGGTTTATCTTTTTTCTTAAATTTCATGTTTACTTTACAATACCACTCTTTGACTTTATTCCTGGAAGGCACCGGTTGAGTTAATTTATTATTTGCTAGCATTTTCCAACTAGCGACATTAGAAGAAATAGTACAGAAATTTTCCATGTATGAATCTTTTTTTACCAAATGCCTCCTCCAATTATCAATGTCAAATGCTTTTCTGATAGCTTTTTGAAATTTGTCTCTTTTTCTGATGTGATCTGCGCTGATTTTAAAATTTATTTTTGCTTCAAGACCATTTTCTTGATCAATAATTCCATCAATGTCATATTTGAAATTATCGATCAAATCCTCAATAACATTATCAATTGAATCATTAGCTGTTTTAGTAATATTATCAGCAACGTCATAATTGTTCCAAGAGTAGTCTAAACTGTCATCAGTGGTAAAATTAGAAGTATTAGTTGAACCATCGCTGACCATGTATTTGGAGTAACTTTCGCCACTTTCGCTCCAAAGATCGAAAATATAAGGCTTTTCTCTAATAGGTGGCTCAAATGGAACGATGATTCTTCTGTCTAAACCATTGAATTTTAATAATGCGTCTTTATTTTTTGGCATACGTTTTGGCTTTGGAATAATATAGGGATTATACAAGTTGTCACAAATTTCATCATCTTCCAAAATGTCTTTTAAATTGGTGAGTGTCTTTTTT
>PPOC02000521.1:188537-201960 GCA_003709265.2 Grigorovia yakushimaensis | reverse complement strand
AAAGATAAAAACTTAGCTTTAATAAACCAATTTTTGTTAACTAGTTCAAAATGTTCGATCTGATCCTGTAATAGTCGGTATAAATCCTTTTTAGTTGCTAATTCTCTTTCCATATGAATTCTTCTTCTTTCTTTCTGGAATTCTTTCCAATTCCATTCTAAATAATCGTCTTTAATGTGCTCAGGCAAAGCATTAAATTCAGCAAAATGAAAGCTACGGGCTATATTACGATAAACCTCATCTTTGTTTTCTTTGGTGATAGTAATAATTTTTTTGACCATTATTAAGATAGATATTTGACAAATTTCAAAGGAAATAACAAACTAAATACAGTAATTGATTTAATTAATGTGAAAGATAAAAAGTTGTTGGAGATTGCTTGCACCTTTGATAGTTTTTCAGTAAAAATGAATTTGAAAACAAAAAAATATATTAAGAAAGAGAAGAACTAGTAGTTAAATATTTTCTTGCTTTTAAAAAAGTAAGGGCCATAATCGTTGTTTCAATTACCTTTAAATTTAGAATATCTATTTACATAGCGATTCTATAAATGTGGTTTTTTACTGATTAATTTATTTTTAGTACTTTAAAAATTAGCAAACAAAAAAAAAATAAAAGTTTAAATTCAACATTTTCCCCCAAGATAATAACCATAAAGTTGGTAAAAATCCATGCTAAAATTTGTAAATTAAAGGTGAGGTTAGTTTAAAAGGAAATTATTGTAAGGTTTCAAAAAAGTGGTAGCCAAGAAGCTGTTTAACTTAAACTATATTTCAAGTATTGTGGCTTCCTTAGTAAAGTGGTAGGGGGCTAAAAACAATAAATACTAAACAATAGATAACAGCCAACGTGAAAATTAGGAAATTTTGAAAGTTATTATTTTGCAAATAGCCTTGCATAGTATATGTGATCATTTTTAAGGGTACTTTGACGGAAATTACAAATGAAAGCATTTCGTTTAACGGCGTTTGAAAGAATCGTCATTTTGAGTAAACAAAATGACGTTTTGAGATCGGAAAATTCGATTAATCCGTATATTTTCCTAAAAAGGCAAAATAAAGAAATGGAAATTGCTACTAAAATGGTTTGTGCGGAATTTTCTACGTAAAATTCTTCTTTCTTGTTACTTTTTTTTCCGGATTTCTTTTTACCCGTCTTTTAACCATATTTTTTTACCCATTTTTTCACATTATTTTTGCATTTGGAACGTATTTTATATAAATTGTTAACATAATATTTTTGCTCTGTTTGATATTGCTTATTCTTAGTTCGCATCAATTGTACCAAATCACATAAAGTAATATTGCAACCATGACTGCTAATATTTTTACACATAATAGCACAGGTGCCCAAACTTTGATTCAAGAGAACTTAACGGTAGATCAAAACAATTCTGCAAATCAGTTTCTATCAACACCAAAGACAGATTTTTCGAATTCATTTTCGCCAGCTTCTTCTACAAGACATTCCCCTTTATCGATAAACTCATTCAATGATGATTCTGTTTTGATTGGCGCCATTGATAATGGTTATATGCAGCATATGATTACGCAGAACAAACAAAAAAAATTTATTGACAATATGACTCAATTACAATTCGACAAAAATTTTTTCATGGAATTATATAAGATGGATCATGATTATATTAATACCATATTAACCAATCCTATAGCATTTTTTGGTGATTCAACTGAAAATTCTAATGGAACAGTAATTGAAAACACTCAAAACAAGAATAATATTGGCACTAGAAAAAGAGTTAAAAAAATCTCTGATTTTATTACCATAAGGCAATTAGGCTCAGGTGCATATGGTGAAGCATTATTGGTTAAATGCAAAGCCACAGATGAATTATTGATTTTAAAGAAAATTATCAAAGACAGAATTCTTATTGATACGTGGTGTCGTGATCAAAAATTAGGCATTATACCGTCAGAAATTCACATAATGTATCAACTTTTACAAACATCGCATCTTAATATGCCAGAATTGATTGATTTTTTTGAAGATGATGAATTTTATTACATGGAGACAACTTTACATGGATTTGATAGCTGCTGCATCGAACTATTTGATTTTATTGAAATTAATAATAATTTACCACTTTTTGAAATAAAGAGCATTTTCAAACAATTAATCTCTATAATTTCACACCTGCATGCAAATAATGTTATTCATCGTGATATTAAAGATGAAAATGTTATTATTGATACCCGTGGTCATATTCAATTAATTGATTTTGGTTCATCAATTACAACAAATAAAGGTCCATTTGATACATTTGTCGGTACCATTGATTATGCGCCTCCTGAAGTTCTTAAAGGTGCTAACTACCATGGTAAACCTCAGGATGTCTGGTCACTAGGTGTTTTATTTTACACTATTTTGTATAAAGAAACACCATTTGCCAATGTAGATGAAATAATTAAATTTGCTTTGAAATTTCCAGCTATATTGCCTTCCTCTGATTCTATAAATGATATAAATCAATGTCAAGAATTTATTAAATGGATTTTGAATCCTGATCCATCCCAAAGACCAACAATTGATGAAATTACTAATAGTACCTGGCTAAATAATTGAAATTTCAATTATTTGATTTCACGTCATGATAATAACGATATTAATGATAAAAATTTATGATCAAACCGTTTTAAAAAAAATCAAAGCTAACACAATAAAAATAAAACTTTAAATGCACTTTGTTTTTCTGTTCTACACCCTTTGTTTTCAGTAATACACAAAAAAAGAACAACAATAATAATTAATAATACTTGTTAATACACTGTTTTAGTTTTCTCACCAAATATTTTCTTCTTTTACATATTACGAAATATTGATTTAAATTGATTTTTTTTTATTCCAATACTTTTATTTAAAATTCCAAAATTGATAAGCAGAAATTTTTAAAAAATGATAAAAACAAGTATACATAGTATATAATTTAATATATTCAAATAATCGCATATCTTAATACAAGTTTCTTCTCTTTCTGACTTTTAAACAAGTTTTCATTATAGCACAAAGACAAATTTTTAATTTTTAAGAAAGTGCATTATAAAATTCAAAACTTCAAAGTAGCAAAATTTAAAACTATAAAATTTTGAAGAAGGATACCTATGTCTGAAAAACTTGAGGAACTTTTCGATAAGCATTTTGCACCCATACAAGAAATTGCTCATGATAAAAAAGTGTACAATGATTGCTTAAAGTTATATGTTTGCGGCCAGTTTAAGGAAGCTTTGCTTAAGTTAATTGATAATAACCTAATCAATGAATTTTTTTGGAGGGATGTAAATGATGTCGCAGATGATCAAAGTGCTAATTCTGAGCAAATTAGTAAGTTATATTTAAATTTGATCTTCAAGTTAAACGATATTGATGCAATTGAAAATAAAGATGATCAAGAAAAGGTAAGAGTTTGGCGAGAGAAATTATTTACAACTGAGAATTTGAACAATATAGTGAGTACTTGGAATGACCCTCAAGCAAAACTACAATTTCTAGCTGTGTTAATTGCTTCTTTGAAAGAGAATGCCAATAAACAGGAACAAATAATTTTTATTCAAGATTTTATCAAAGACGAGCTATTCAAGGGTAAAGTTACTGATGAATCTGAAAAAAATGACAATGAGGAGAAGGAACTTGAGAAGGAAGAAAACGAGACTAAAATAATCGAATATAAGTATCAATTGATTAATTTGTACATTTTCAATTTGGAAATTGAACAACTCCATGAAAACATAAAGGAGTCATTATATTATGAATTAATTAGTAAATTTGACCGACCAAACACTGATGGTACAAACATAAACAATTTACAAAGACATCTACAAACTCATAATATCTTGAATTATTCCATGGAGGATACAATTTTGTATAAATTGGGCAAACCAAAAGTTATGATAGAAAACCCAGAATCTTCGGAAGCCGAATTGAATGATTTCCTAAAAGAAGAAGAAAATAATGGCTCTGAGGACATGATTGGAAATTCAATCAATGGCACAGTTGAAACCCAAGAAAATATTAATCAAAATGATAACGAATCAACCAATTCTCTTATTACTAATTGGCAAAAGCGATTCCAAAGCCTAGTTAAATTCATCGTTACACGCTTGATGATTCTTGATGTGAATCCACAGACTTATCAACTATTGAGTCTCTGCTTTTTGTCAATTTTCTGTATGTCATTTCGAAGCCCAAAAATGCGTCAAATTATGAGAAAAAGTTTCCAACTGCTCAAAAAGAGTCTCCCCACCATACTACAAATTCTGCAAGTGCTAGCATCCATCTAGTATCTCCATGAGAGCTGCAGACGGCCCCATCACTGCTGTGTCACAACAAGGTCAGAAGCTCTAAACGTCACCCGGCAACGCCTCTTCCAAAGGAATTGAAATTTGCAGAAAAACAAAATTTGATCAACTTGCCAAATAACCCCTCTAAACAAGATGAACAGTGAAAATGTTACCAACAATGAGTTATATCCCTTAGCTTTGCTAATGGATGAGTTGAAACATGATGATATTGCTAATCGTGTGGAAGCCATGAAAAAATTAGACACTATTGCCTTAGCGTTGGGTCCAGAAAGAACTCGTGATGAATTGATACCTTTCTTGACTGAAGTGGCACAAGATGATGAAGACGAAGTTTTCGCTATCTTAGCTGATGAAATGAGTAAATTTGTACCATTAGTTGGGGGTAAAGAGTTTGCTGATGTTATTTTACCCATTTTAGAAATTTTAGCCTCAACTGAAGAAACTTTAGTGAGGGATAAAGCTGTTAACTCATTAAATATAATCGCTAAAGAATTATCACTAGAACAATTGTTAAATCAATTTATACCATTGATTGAACATTTAGCCACTGCGGAATGGTTTTCTGCTAAAGTTTCTGCTTGTGGGTTATTCCAATCAGTTATTATTGATTGCAATGATACAGAATTAAGGAAAAATTTGTTCGCATTATATTTGCAATTAGTACAAGATGATACACCAATGGTTAAGAGAGCTTCAGCAAAACATTTACCTAAATTAATTGATCTTTTAACTGAAAATGTTAACTTATCTACATCAGAAGATTGGGATTACATTTCTACAATGTTTCAAAAAATTATCAATGATAGTCAAGATTCAGTTAAATTTTTAGCAGTAGATTCTTTGATTTCCATTTTAAAATTTTTCAATAAGAAAAATGATGAAACACATTTGAAAGATTTATTAGATTCCTCTTTGAAATTAATTGGCGATGAAGCTTGGAGAGTGCGTTATATGGTAGCAGACCGTTTTGAAATCTTAACTAAACAATTTATTAAACATAATGAATATATTAATCAATTTATTAATCCATTCTTATCCCTTTGTGAAGATAATGAGAGTGATGTTAGAAAAGCTATCGCTGAACAAATACCAGGTTTCACTAAATTATTGAATGGTCAATCACAAGTCATCTTCACTAAAATTATACCAATTGTGCAAAATTTGAGTATGGATGAAAATGAAACAGTGAGAGCTTCATTAGCATTGAAAATAACAAATTTAGTTACCGTCATGAATAAAGATGAAGTTATTGAACATCTTTTACCAATTTTATTAACAATGTTAAAGGACGAATTCCCGGATGTTAGACTAAATATAATTGCTAATTTAAAAATTGTTAATGAAGTGGTAGGTATTGACTTATTAAGTGATTCATTATTACCTGCAATTACAGAATTAGCCAACGATATAAATTGGAGAGTTAGAATGGCAATTATCGAATATATTCCTATATTAGCTGAACAATTAGGCACAGATTTTTTCAATGAACAGTTAAGTGACCTATCATTATCATGGCTTTGGGATACAGTTTTCAGTATTAGAGAAGCTGCTGTTAATAATTTAACTAAATTAACTAAAATTTTTGGCTCAAAATGGTGTCGTGAAGAAATAATTTCACGTCTATTAAAATTTGATTCACAATTATTAGAAAATTTTATTTATAGATTTACTTTACTATCTGCATTATCTGCATTGGTACCAGAAATTGATTCAGAAGCAATTACAGAACAAGTATTACCATTTGTTAAACATTTAGCTGATGATGCTGTACCAAATATCAGATTTAATGTCGCTAAATCATATTGGATAATTGTTGAATCATTGTTAAAGCAAGAAAATGGTAAAAATTTTATCCCAATGATAAAAGAGAGTATTTTACCATCTTTGGAAAAACTTTGTGATGATTCGGATGTAGATGTTAGATATTTTGCTGGTAAAAGTTTAAATGATGTTAATGAAGCTTTGAAAATATAAATAAATGAAATTTGTAATAAATAAACTTAAAACTAATATTAATCATAATCATAGTAGTAATAGATTTATATACTTTAGTATAGTATATTACAGTACAGTACAGTACAATGCAATAGAGTATATATCAATATAATGCAGTATACTAAACAGTGTTGACAAACAACTTGTTGTTGTTCTTCTTCTAAGCAGGAAACTGAAAAAATTGAAAAATATTCTGGAAAAGTTTAAAGGATGATCTAACCTGGAATATTGCATATTACTCAAATAAATATAGTACAGTCACACGTCTCTTCAACAAATCTACTCCAACTTCTTACTACTTTGCTTTCCGAATATTTTTGATAATGATCCAAAGACAGCTGAATCACGTTAAACCGTTGTATTGCACTATAAGGAAGCAACCCGTTATAGATAAATATAAAATATCATTAATGACATATAACATGTTATCACCGGAGTACATGTGGCCCCAAGTGTATCGTTATGTACCTTCCAAGTATCAAGACTGGTCATTCAGACACAAACTATTGCAACTGGAAATTTTGAAGTTGTACAAGTCTGATATAATGTGCTTTCAGGAGATGACCAATTTTGATTATAACAATTTTTGGTCGCCAGAGTTGTATACAAAGTTTAATATGGGTTCCAAATTTATACAGAAATTGGCACCTAAATATTGGCAAGACAGACCATTGGATACTGTGGACGGTTGTAGTATATTTTATAATAAGGATAAATTTAAGTTCATATCATCTAAGGGAATTTATTTGAATCAGTTGCTGCGAGCATTCAACGAGCAAGAATTAGATTACTTATCGAAGCAAGAGCTGTCATTGACTAATGGTGCTGGTGATCCCATTGGGGATACAAATCTTTTGAAATTTTTACGTGAAAAGAACCAAGTCTGCCTCTTTGTTTCATTGAGACACATCCCAACGGGTTTAATATTTGTTGTTATAAATACACATCTGTATTGGAAATACGACTCGATAAAATTGTCACAATGTATGATTATAATGAGAGAGTTGAAGCAAATTGTCAACGATCTTTTAAAAGACGTGAATGGTCAACCAGATATTTCAGATAAGAGGGTAAGAATACTTTTTACTGGTGATTTGAATTCGACCAGTGATTCTGCAGTGATCAATTTTCTAAGAGGTCAAATTATACAAAACACAAACTTGAACATGATCAACCCAATGCGCCATTATTTGAACCATTGTGTTTACGACGATATACCCAAGGAATGGTTCACTCATACCTGTTATTCAGGTAAATTGCAAGGTATATTTGACTACATATGGTACCATGACACGCACTTCCAGCTGACGAAAGTGTTGACAGGTGTAGAAGTGAGTACAGAGTTGCAAGCCAAGGGCCAGCCAGGTCTGCCCAACGAGAACCACCCCAGCGACCACATACCCATTGTCACTGAATTTCAGGTCATTGATGAAAATTAAAGAAGACCGCTTGGATTCCCGCCGGGAAAGCAGAAAAGTTTTTCATTTCGAACGGAATTAGAAAAAGTTCGTTTCGGTGAAAATAAATTGAAAAAGTTTCAGCGGTGTTCGAGAAACTGTCTGTTATCATATGCAAGTATCGATGAACGTTGTCAAAGCTAGCGGAGTCGGTTTGGGTGAAGTTCACTATAATAGTAGTAGTAATAATAAGATCATGAATAATACTGTAACCAACACACAACATAATACTAATAATAAAAATGGTATCAGTCACAATAAACTATTGAAGAATAACAAGATCAATCCAAACAGCAACAATGGCAGCACCAATAATGCTCACGCTAACACTAATGGCAGCAACAGTAACAATAGCAACATTAGTGCCAGTATAACACCAATACAAAAGGCAATGAACATTCATTTTGATGATTCACTTGCGAGAAATGCGCGTCTAATATTGAATTATAAGAAGACATTCCACGATGATGCAACATTTTATCCAGAGTTTTTCGAATCAATGTTATGTAATAATTATGGTGTTAATATGAATTATGGTTATGGTAACATCAACCACATTGGCAGTAATAATAGTAATAACAATAACAATAACAACAATAACAACAATAATAGCAATAGTAACAATCACAATTCATCGATACTGTATAATCTTAACAATAGTAACAATAACAGCAGCAACAATAGTAGCAATAATAATTCGCATAATGCAAGTATTGAACATCAAGAAAATATTTTATTACTATTACAACAAAAGAAACAAATTCAATTGCAAATACAGCAACAACAACAACATCAATCTAATAGAAGAGTATATCATCGTGCACAACAAGGTGACCCATACTTAATGAATTGATTCTTTAATTAATTATATTCAAATTACTTTCAAATTAAATTAATTTTAATTAAATGGCATAATATACAATTTATATAGATAATGAACATTACAAAATATCATTCTATCTTAAGATATATATAAATTTTTTTTTTTCAAACTGTAATATTCTATAACTTATTTAACAATAACTTATTTTTTAGATTCTTGTTGTTTCTTTTTAAATGCAATTGAACGTTTAGTGACTCTACCAGTCTTAGATCTTTGCTTCTTTCTACCTAATTGTTTAGAAGCAGATACGGAACTGTCTTTAGTAGATCTCATACCTTCAATAGTAATGTTTTTACCTAAAGTAGCTCTATCAGCCTTACCTAAAGATTTTTGTGCTCTACCAAATTTAGTCTTTTGTTGTTCATTTAATTTATTATAATTACCTTTGTTACCATGAGTTGTAGATTCATTGGTTTTTTTAATATTTTTACAACGACTAATTCTTAACTTTCTAGCCTTTTTATTTTCATGAACAGATTTCATTGGTTTATCATTTAATAAAAGTGCCTTCTTAACAGATTCTAATTGTTGAAATTGGACATAGGCAAAACCTTTACCTAAATTAGTCTTTGAGTCTCTAACAATTCTAACATATTCGATATCACCACATTTATTAAAATGTTTCCAGATAGATTCTTCATCTTCTTCAAAATCTAAATTACCAACAAAGACTGAACGTTGTTTATCATGTGCAGCTGGATGTGATACAGAATCCACTCTCAAATGACGTTCACCAAAAATTTTACCATTTAATTTAGAGCAAATTTTTTTAATATTTATCTTTTCCTTATAGACAATATAAGCGTTAATAGAATCACGACTCTTGTGTAATTTTTGTTGAACAAAAGCAACTTTTCTTGGTAAAGCTTCATCAAATGAAATAGATCTAAATCTAATACTTTCAATAACAAATTTTAAATCATCTAATTGTTGGAATAATTTTTTGAAATCTTTGTAAATGTTTTTAGAAGTGATGACATTGTTTGTTAAGTTACCAACAAAAATAGTTCTGTCAGCTTTTTCTAATTCATCTTCTTTTAAATCAACTTTTTTAGCCTTTTCAACGTGTTTCTTGACAGTTTCTTTTTCAGCATTTTCATCAGATTCATTTTCGCTTGATGATTGTTGTTCTTTTTGTTCATCATCATTTGTTTTGTCATTATTTAACAATTTATTAAAATATTGTTCTTCAAGATCATCAGCATCTTTATTCTTCTTTTGTTTCTTAGTAATTGTTTCATCGTTGGACTTTTCTTCAACTTGTTGTTCTTGTTGTTCTTGTTGTTCTACTTGTTGTTTCACATCTTTTTCAATTTTTTTATCATTAACTTGAGCAATAGTTCTCTTTAGTGACTTAACTTTGTCATCACTTAAGGATTTAATAGACTCACTGAATAAACTATTAACTGAATTACTTAACTTATCTTCTTTAACGTTACCAAATAATTTATCCATCTTGAGAGATATATAAGTTTTTTTTGAATATATTATTGTTTCGGTAGTGAACGTATATTCATACAATTTTCAATTATCTCATCTCATCACACATTGGAAAGAAAATTTTTTTTTCTGAAAAAATACACGTGATAAATAAACAAGCTTATGCTCAGATGACACAAATAAGTCAAAGTGGAGAAATAAGATGAACATCAGACACTATACTATGCCTAATTTAAAGTCTTACAAAATATTAATAACAATTTAATCAGAGAAAGTATATACACTATAAGGTATTATTAGCCAACCAAACGATTAGTAAAATGTTAAAAACAACAGGACAGAATTACGTTATTTCAAACAAAGAGCAGCTACAGCGACAATAAAAGCAATCAAAACAACAAGTAAAAAAGAGTTTAAAAAGTGAAGGGAAAGGAAGAAGAATCAAATATTTGTAAAAAAAATAATTTATAGCAATTTTTGCTGCCTGAATTGTCGGTTTCACAATTCAAAAGTTAAAAGAGTTTACTTTAATTGGTTAGCCAACATAAATTTTATCAGATCTTTTAAAATACAATTGAATCACCTAAATAATGTCGGCTTTCCCAGAAATAAACCGAACTTGGTAAAAACGACAAAAAAAAACTGAATTGAAAAACCGACATTTCTTTAACCGCCAAAATATTTTTTAATTTTCCGTCTTTTTGGTAAAATCTACATTTATCAATTCGTACGAGTTTATTCTTCATAATATAAGTGATTAATGGTTTTACGTGCGTACAAAAGCCACATATATATTAAGTACTGTTATAATGATATACAATTGCAAAAAATGTAATTAGTACTGATCGATTAAAATAAATGTATGTATATATAATAAAAATATTAAACTATAAAAAGATAATAATTTAATTTAAATAAATTTAAAATATTAAGTCTACTCTATTTTAATGGGATGAAACGAGAAGTAGTGGCACCAGCTCTACCATGTCTAACTGGAGTGTAAGTGATAGAGAATTCACCTAAGTAATGACCTAACATTTCTGGTCTAATTTCAACTTGGTTGAAAACTTTACCGTTGTAAATACCAACAACTGAACCAATCATTTCTGGAACAACAATCATATTTCTTAAATGAGTTCTAACTGGAGTTGGCTTTTCATTTTCTTGACAAGCTAATTTAGCGGCTCTTAATTTCTTTAAGAAACCAGCTGGCTTAGTAGATAAACCTCTAGCAAATCTTCTTCTAACTCTAGCTGGAGTTAATTTGATAAAATCTTCAGTGGACATTTCCATTAATTTTTCTAATTCAACACCTTTGTAAGTATGAGTCTTGAAAATTCTCTTTCTAGCAGCAGCAACAGCGGACATGTTTATTGAGTGTAGATTTCTTGGTTAACCTTATAGACAATGATAACAAAACAAATATTAAATAAAAATTAAAGAAAATTTGTTAATTAACAAGATTAAAACGATTAAACAAAAATTCAATAGTAATAACGATAAAACAATTTGGAATTTCGTTTTTCGCACGGGCAAACATCAGTTTGGAAGATTGCGTGGGTGTGACAAATTGCTCTCTAGAAGGAGGTTTCCCTTTGCGACTCACAAAACGGTTCTGAGTTCCGGACAGACACAGTTTTGTCGCAGAGGGACACGCGCAGAAATCTTGAGCCTAACTCTCGCTAATCTCTTAGGCGGACAATGAAACCGGAATAAATGAACAGATTGTTGTGATTCTCAGAAAAAGTGTCCCTGGAAAAGCCCGTTGTGACTGTATAAACCTTAACACCACATACTAATTGTGTTTTTCACGGAGGAGAGCATCAGTGCCGGATGTCTGAAACAGGGAAAAAGCATCTTCAAGACCCATAAAATTCCCACATTGGGTAATTTCTGCCGCGTTGCTGCCATTTTCCAAAATTGCCAACAAAAAAAACATTTTTGCTTAAAATTTCAATAAAAAAAATGTTTCTTTATGAAAAATAGAAATTTTTTTGGCTTTTCAGTTTGAGAAAAAAAACGATTCAAATTTAAATTAAAGCAAAGATGAAATATTTAGCTGCCTATTTATTATTAAACGCTGCCGGTAACACTGCTGATGCCGAAAACGTCAAGAAAGTTTTATCTTCCGTTGGTATTGAAATTGAAGATGAAAAGGTTTCTTCTTTAATCACTGCTTTAGAAGGTAAATCCGTCGAAGAATTAATTGCTGAAGGTAACGAAAAATTATCTGCTGTTCCAGCTGCTGGTCCAGCTGCTGCTTCTGGTGCTGCTGGTGCCGCTGCCGGTGAAGCCGCTGCTGAAGAAGCCGCTGCTGAAGAAGAAGAAGAATCTGATGACGATATGGGTTTCGGTTTATTCGATTAAACAAATTAATTATTTAAATCTTAATTTTATTTAATCTTATTTTTCATTTAATTAAATATATATTTGCAATTCATTTTTAATTTACATTTAATCAATACAATAAATAATTAACCATCAATATTATTCACTTTAGCAAGTTTCTTTTTTTTTTTTGTTCTGTGTTTTTTATTCCCCTTCTTTTTACCATTTAAAGAAGCCTTATTATGTAAATAAGAATCTTAATTGTATATATTAACTAGAACAAATTTAAATTACGTCAATTTGGGCTCAAACATTGACCATTCAAACGACCTTGGCAACTTTTTTTTGTTCTTAAATTGATTGAAATCATGCTTATACAGAAAAAGGCAAAAACTGATATGCTTTGAAAATTGAAAATAACAGCGATGCAAAACAGATTTAATTATCATTTTTGAATAAAACCTGCAAACAATTTTGTTACACACATATAAAAATATAAATATACCATTATAAAGATATGAAGTTTGTATCAACTGTATCTTTGTTACTACCATTAATTCATGCACAAAATGGTGTCATCTTATCACCAAAATCTATAGACACTGATCAAGATCTATCTGTAATTGAACCATCATCATCTCCCGCATTTTCTGGTTCAAAGCAAACACAATCTACGACCGCTAAAGCCAAGTTGAAAATAGTTAACGATTTAATTTGTGAAGTTGATAATAATACCAACTGTTATCCCTTACATTTCGAACCTTCAAAAGAATGGCAAGTTATTAAACCTAAACAAATGCTACCTGGTGGTTTAGATATCAGAATAAATTTTGAAACAGGATTGAAAGAAGCTAGGTTTGTTGATGGTAAGGATAATAATAACAACAACAGCAACAATAATAATAACGGAAAGAGAGAATTGGCTAATGTAGATGTTCAAAATAGGGAAATTGTTAATGTGGCTGATACCAACAATAAAAATGGTAACGATAAAGATTATGAAT
>PPOC02000521.1:86673-188517 GCA_003709265.2 Grigorovia yakushimaensis | reverse complement strand
TGAAGATTTGAAGGAATGGTTATTCAATAAACAATATCCATTACAATTAAGAGACTTGGTGTCTAGGATATTCATTGGTAGTATAAGAAATAATCCACCTGTCATCGAATTTATTCAAGATTATAAGTCAAATTTTATTAAAGAATTATTTAATGATTTAGACAAGATTGAAACAGTTCTAATTAAACGTTATTTATCAATTTTAAATGGATTAATCGATTCAAAATTTCAATTCCATAATGATCAATTAGTTCAATTAGAAAAAATTTATAATTCTGTTGATGACAACAAAGACAATCATGACGAAGATTTGAAACTGAAAATATTAGAAATTGTTTCAATTAGATTTAATCAAATTAAAGACGATCCAAATTTTAATCCACGTAATAGATCACTTCAAGACTGGTTAAACAGATTAATTAATTTAATTACTATTGATAAGGATAACAGTATTGATGAATGGCATATCCGTCACATTTTCAATTCCATTTTAAATTTGAAGGAAAAGATGGGTCCACAATTAAAAATTGATAATAAGTTCATTTATTGGTTAGATAAACAAGCCTCTAAAAGACAATCACAACTAGAAAATGGATTACAGGAAAGAGATTTGGAACAAGATTCATTTGATCAAAAATTAATTGATTCAAGACATGCAGTATTTGGTAATCCAATGGCACAAAGATTACATGATGAATTTTGAGTATTCATTACCAAAAGCTAAAAGAGAAAAATAAGTCAATTATAAAAAAAAAAAATATCAGTATAGTCATATTTATATATAACATAGTATAATATAATATAATACAATATGTGACTTCAAATACAATTCACATAGTATAACGTGCAATAGATTAAACACAATATATATGTTTGTATGAGGATATCAATTTGTTTGGTTGTTTCATTAATCATTATAGAAAGTTTTGACAGAAAATGTGTCAAGTTTACATTTATTTTCAATGTATAATAATAATTTTAGTCATTTGTCACTTCATCTAAAAAAGTAGCATCATTTGATAGTCTTTTTTTAAATTTATCCCACCACGTATCAAAGGTCTTTATAGATACATTACCGTTGTTATCCAAAAACCCTGATAAGTAATTATATGCATGTTGAACGATTTTTCCAGCCAGTTCTTGTGTTAAAGCTGGATATCTACGTGCTAGTTGACCAGCAGTGAACACATTTGAACCATTTCGTGTTACCACTAATGACTGATTATTTGTTTTATTTATTTGACTTAGTTCATTTTTCCAATCTTGTAATTTTTGCAAACCTTCTTCACGGGGTTCAATTGATATACCGATTATTAATTGTGATAAACTACTTGTATTTGTGCTATCCATGTTTTCATCATCCATGTCGATTTCGCCTAAACTGTCGCCATAAGCCAAATTTTGGTTGTTATTACCCAAATTTGAACTTGACGGATTTGAATTAGTTAACTTGACCTTGAAAATTGCACTTGGTTTTTCGTTAGAAAGATAGCCAAATAACTTAAAGTCCTCTTGAACACCTAGTTTGAAATAAATCGTGGCGACATACTGTTCTGGAAATGTAACATTGGGTAGAATGAAAAGAGTTATATGCGAATAATTCTTAGGTTTAGTAGATGATAGCACTAATGTGTGTTGTAAGCCATTAGAGTTGGGCACTTCTTCTGATAATTGTAATGGATTACCTGATGCAATAGCGGCAAACATATTAGAAATAATTGACCTGCAGAAGTTGGTGAATGTCGTTAAACGGCCAGCGGTAATGTCGTTACTCTTATACTCTCGGTAATTGCTATTGCTGCAAGTAGAAATTTCTGGAATTCTCAGTTTTTGCTGTCACGTGGAAGTCCACTTCGAGAACAAATTCCATCTTTGGGTGGTCTCTTCAGTGCCCAAGATGCCTGTTATAATTGGGATATGCGGTCCAGAAGTGGCACCAATCAATGCTACTCTCATAGTCTCAAATACTAATTTTTTGTCGACATTGGGAATTTTCAATATTATGCCATCGACCATTGCAGGAATGTCTTTTGCGGATTTGTTAAACTGTAAGGAGATTTCATCTATGATAAGTCGTATGGTCTCTTCGTCATTGTCTTGAATAAATTGCTTAGTGCAAACGTTATTATAATTCGGTCTTTCGAAAAAATAATAAAATGTGTCATTAAACTGGTGCAATGAACTCAACGAACTACTACAATTTTGTAGTATTAGTTTTATCTTATCTTTGGTACAATTTTCAAATCTCTCCTTCACAGCTGGTGCGATGCCCTGCACAATAGAATCAATTTCTTTACTATTAATTTTCTTCTTAAGAAAATGTTTATTAAAATACCATAATTTTTTGTTATCTACTCTTACGTTTCCCTTGGTCAAGTTATTTAGATTAAACAATTCAATTAATTGATCTAATTCATAACATTCCTTTGATTTTACACCATATTTTTTTGCCGGTGACCAGCCAAGCAGAGCAACAAAATTAATTAACGCTTCTGGTAAAATACCTTCCGCTCGCAATTGCGAGATTGGTGTATTTCCCTTTCGTTTGCTCAATTTTTTATCATTATCAATATTTGTAAGTAATGGAATATGAACATATTTAGGTGGATTCCAATTAAAAGCGGTATAAATGGCAATATGTTTTGGTGTAGATGGTAACCATTCTTCACCACGAATAACATGTGTTATATTCATCAAATGATCGTCTACTACATTGGCAAAATGATATGTTGGGAAACCATCTGATTTCATTAAAACTGGATCATCATAACCAATTCTATCCTTTCTAGAAGGAATCACTATTTTACCATGTAAGAGATCTGTCACTGTAGGGTACTTAGAAGGCATTAAAAATCTTATAGTGTAAGGTACGTTTTTTTGTAATAATTCAAGTTGTTCTTGTTCACTAAATGAAGTACAATTTCGATCGTACCCGTCAAACCTTAATTTGTTCAATCTTTCCTTTGAACAGAAACATTTATAAGCGAAACCATTCGATAACAGCACTTCAATGTATTTTTGGTAAATTCCTTGTTTCATTCGATCACTCTGCTTGTAGTGTGGTGATTCGTACTTAATTTTACACCATTTTAAAACATTAAAAATATCCTCTTCTGCATTTGGAACAAGCCTAGTTCTATCAGTATCTTCTAATCTTAAAATGAATTTGCCACCGGTCTTTTCAGCAAGCAAATAATTATAAAGGGCAGTCCTTAGTGATCCAATGTGTAAGAAACCGGTTGGCGATGGAGCAAATCTGGTGATTGCGGGTTGATGAGGCTGAATATCTTTCTTTTGATGATTTAGCATCGAGTGTAATTTGAATGACCTGCGGTTCAAAACCCTCGGCTTGAAAAACTGTATGTTTCCTCTCGAAAGCAGTAACATATCGAGTAAGCTTGAATTTGGTTCCTTAAATCTTAGAATTTCATTTTCACTGCTCGAAATCTATAAAATATATTGCATTATATAAAAAATATTTAAACAAATATATAATGACATGGACGTCTTGAGTTATGGTAGCATTGATATAATTACATATATTCTCTATGCATATTGGCTTGTCTCACCAAAATGAACCATTTCTGGATTTTCAGATGGATTTGGAATCCAAGGACCCGCCATAACACAATGAACCATCATCTTTTCATGATAATATAAATCAGTCAGTAATTTTGGCGTAATTAAAAAGTATTGTGATGTTTTTTCAGCACAAGCATTTTCAACCATTGCCTTATGAATAATTCTTTCATTTCTTTGATCCATACCTTGATTAATTTCATCAACTACTCTGAATGGTGCAGCTGTAAACTCTTGTAATGCAATCATATATAATACAGTAGAGACAGCTCTTTCACCACCAGATTGTGTGTGTGAGTCTAGTCTCTTCAAAGATGCATTATCTCTAAATTTTACCATGATTTCAATTTTCCAGTCATTATAAAGATTTGGTTTAACAAGATTAACGGCACCGGCACTACCAACGTGAGTGAATAATTTTGTAAACTTATTTGAAATTTTCAAGACCATGTCATCTAATGCTGGTTCTAATACTTCTCTATCTTCTTTCATGTTTGCTCTAATACCACGTAACTTAGTTGCCAACTGTGGGATTGTTGTCTCTAAATCTTCAATTTCTTCTTGCACTTGCTTCAAGATAGTAATCGCTGATGTATCATGGTTAATTGTAGCGATTTCAGATTGTAATTTATCAATTTTATCTTCAACGTATTGGACATTGAATGAGTTTTCCTGTTCATATGTTTCAGCATATTCATTTAATTCAGCTTTAAGATCGCTTGCATAACTATGAATTTGTCTCATCCATTCTTTAAATTCATCAGTTTCCTTTATTGTTCTGAACGCTTCCTTCTTAGAATCATATTCATTTTTACATCTTTGTTCTTGGTTGATTAAATCTTTGATTATGTCTCTTAATGTATTTTGTTTATTTTCAAATTCAAAAGCTTTGATATTTGCCTGTAATAAACGATGTTTTAATTCCTTGTATGTACCCATATCATTAACCATTTCGGCAATTAAATTTGTTTGTTCAACTAGTTTCTGTTTGATTTCATCTTCCACTATTGTTATATTGTGCGAGACGTCTTTGTTAGTTTCGTTTTGTAAACTAGTAATATTCTGCTTTAATGTTTCAATATCTTGTTTCAGTGACGACACTTTAATACGAATGTTATTCCAGCGCTTCAATTCCATATTAAGTTGATCTAATTGACCATCAATTTTTTTATTTGCAATCTCTAGTCTACTTTTATCATTGGAAACTGTTTCTAATTGTGCTTTATAATCTTTCATTTGTTCAACTTTATTATTTATGTCATTTTCAATTTCTCTTCTTTGTTCATCAGTCATAGTTGCCTCTTGATATAAGTTTGTTGATCGTATAGCAGTTTCTCTACTGAAAATCTGTCTAGAACCATAATTAGATCTTGATACGTTCACGATCATGTTGCCGTGAATGAATTTTCTGAAAACAATGTTGCCATCGCGAGGATTAATTAAACTATCATATTGTTGTGATGTTAGTTCTCTTGTTGAAATTGGGATAAGATGAATGTTACTCACTTGACAAAGCATTTCAATAACTTTGTTATTACCTTGGACGAAATCTGATAAATAACCTTCGAACCCATATTGTCTCAACACATTTCTTGATAATCTGTTTTGATCCCTATTGAAACCTGGTTTCAATTCTCTTAAATTAACTTTGAATTTTCCCAAAATTTCATTACTGTAATTTTCGTATGTTTCGCTGTCATAAATGGTAAACGCCTTACCGGTGTTACCATCTACACAAAAATTTAAATAAGATGCTAATAATGGTGAAGTCATTGATACTGACATGACGGGGGGTTCTAAAATTTTACCTTGGAATCTACTACGTTGTTGTCTGATATACAAGACAGCATCTTTGATGTCTTCAGAATATCTAATTTGATCCAGGATTACGATTTTATCTGTTGTAGTCAATTGTAATTTTTTATTATTCAATTGTGAATTCAATTGATTCAAACCATGATTCAATGACATTGCCTTGTTACGTATTTGTAAAAGTGAATTTTGATTTGTTTGTTGTTGAGTGATTAAGTTTTCCTTTTGTGAATCGATGTTATTTGAATTAGTTTCATTGTTCAATAATGAAATGTATTTTTGTAAATCAATACTTTTCGAAGACATTTCATCTTCTTGTGTGGAAATTTTAGCTTTTATTCTTTCATCTCTATTTTGGAAATATTTAATTTTTTTATCCAACGAACTAATTTGATCTCTCAAGTTTGATAGGATATCTTTATAGTTGAAAATTTTACCCTTTTGAATCTTCAGATTTTCAGTTAGTTGTTTTTCATCCAATTTACAATTTTTTAAATCATTCATAATTATATTTTGGTTATCCAAGAATGGTTTCAATTCGTTTGTAATTTTTTTCAAGTTGTTTTTAGCAATTCTATAATCTCTTTTAAAATTTTCTAAATTCGTCTTGTGTTGTTTAATCTTTACGTAAGGTAGTAATTTCTTGTGTAATTCGATTTCATTTTTTTTAGTTTCGTAATCTTTCAAAAGGGAAACTTTTTTAGATAGTTCAGTGTTTTGTTTATTTAGTTTTTCTAGTTTATCATTTTTCAAGTTAATTTCATCATCGATCGATATTTCGTCATTTTGGAAGTTTTTCAAATTGTTTAGTTGTTGTAAAAGAGATGGATCAATTGATCTTATTGTTTCGAGTAGTAATTTTTCAGATTTCAAACGGGCGAATTCCTCGACACGTTCTTGGGATAACAATTGACATAAATTATCTAGTTGAATATTAAATTTGTTAATAATTAAATCTTTCACTTTCGCTTCGGTTGATTCGATATTATTGATGAGATATTTTGATTTTTTAGAGTTATTACTGTTTGTAGTGGGACCCGTGCCGTTAATGTTATTGTGATCCAATTCTTTGTAAATAATTCTTGTAATCTTAACTAATTTATTATCAAAATTGTTTTCCCTTAGTATGATATCAATTTGACAGAATTTTTCACCATTCTTGATGAAGCTATCTAATTTTTTCATTCTTCCTATGAATTCAGGTTTACCAGCTAAACCTAGACAAATTGCACAAACTAGAGTAGATTTACCAGAACCATTGGGGCCAATGATCATGTTTAAAGAAGGTGACATGTTGAATTCAGTCATTTTATAAGTGATGAAATTTTTCAGTTTAATCTTTACGATGCTGCCCATTTTGAAGTCCTGGATGTTGTTTACATTTGATATTTTTCTTTTCTTTGAGTTATTATTTGGATTAGAAAGAATAGTATTGTTGTTGAGATTGTTGTTGAGAGAAACAGCGGTAGTGACATCTGTAGATGTATCTACGTATTGATCTAGATTTATTGTTGCCATAACATTAGACTATGTCAGTAAGAATGAGTAGTTCAGTGATTGGCAATTCAGTAGTATTGATTTTGAATCTTTCAAAAACAAAGTGGCAGACAATTTTTCATTTTTTGCTATTGAAATTCGTAGCAGAGCGGTTGAAGAGTGCGAGTGGAAATTTTGACAGCTGAGATGGCGTGCCAAGCAGTATGTCCAAGATGTAAGTATATAGAATAGGTTTAATGTACGGCGTAGATATATATAAATATACCTTGAAAGAACAGGCCGGGTGCCAGAGGAGAAAATGTTGTATTACGAATAATATAAAAAAGCAAGAGTTGAAAACACATGATATCAGTGTAGCGGTTCTGTAGAGTTCTTTATTTCAATCATTAAATAAATCTGTAAAATCGAATAAGCTCCATTTTCATCATTTGAACATGTGTAATAAATAATAACAGTAGGCCAGAATAGACCAGGGTAGCTGTAGAGTACTTTAGATACTAGAGTACTCTACAGCAGAATACTTCACAGCACTCTGCATTGCAATGAAAAACACCAAAAATTGAAAAAAACAGAAAGAAAAAATGAAAAACTTTTTTTTTCAGTCCAAATTGCTTTTTATACCAAAAAGTGCCGTGTTTTTTTGAGGGTTTTGCGCATTCTGGCGGTTTGCGCTGCGAGTGGAGGCTGCTGTGCTGGCGGGTGGTTCTGCACTGTGAGCATAGCGTAGAGAGCCTCCAGCACAAATGCACAACCAACATAAAAAAAACATGCAGTTTGCTATTCCGCACATTCTGCCTACATTGTCCATACTGCCCTCGCAACAAGCACCACATCGCTAAACGGAACAATTAGCCAATTGCTAATCGAACTGTTTTCAATCAATTACTAATCGAGGTAATCACCAGACGTTGATTGACAGATGCGCTTAATTTCTACCGATTAACGCAATATAGCCGTTGATAACGCTATCAAAGCAAAACTGATAGCGTTATCAAAAACTTTCTTACTCGGAAGTTTATTTTTCCTCGAAAAGCAAAAAAAAAGGCGCTTTAATTTACGTCTTCTCTCTTAAACTTTTTATTTAAATCGATGCTTCTATAAAAAAATATATATCTTACCATATCATATCATATTTATATTAATATAATACAGCACACACCCCATTTGCTAATATGACCGAACAACAAAACGTAATTGCTAACTTAAACGAATTGGCTCAAGCTGACCATGAATTATATATCTTGATGCAAAAGGTAATGAAAAAACAAGCTACTCAAACTGATATCTTGAAATTTCAATCTTACATCGACAATGCTGGCGACTACACTCAACAACAAATCAAAGAAAAATCAAACATTCCAAATCAACAAAATATATCTTTATCATTAACTTACGACATCAATCGTGTTAGTGACACTTTAAACAGAGCTTTTGACAAAGTACCAGAAAACTCATATTTGACCAAAAAATTCTGTAACGTACCACTAGACGAATACTGCTCAAAGCAAAGATTATTTGCAATGATGCACATGGTCAACACAATGTACATGGACCACAATGCAGAAATTATTCAAGCAAACAACTTCAACGCAGTGGCAATCTGGACAAATCCACAAAACGCATACGATTTTCCCATCACCAACGATCCAAAATTCAACAAGATTTTTTTCGAAGATATCACTAACTTTAAGGCAAAATTGTTCCCAAAGGATACCACTTACTACTATCTTTTCCTTATCGGTAGAGATTTGACCGATGAAAAGACTAGAGGTTCCGTGCGTGCCATTTTTGAATACTATAAGAAGAGATCCGATAACGATGGTCATCCATTAGTCCTAGAGGCAATTAATGCAAAGGCAAGAGATGTTTATGAATATTTAGGTTTTAAGACATATATGGAATTTAAATATGGTGAGAATGAAGTTAATGAAAACGGTGAATGTGATCCAAATGGTAAAGGTTTCACTGGTTATTTAATGGTTTATTTAAAGGATGCTGATAAAAAGTTTAATAAGGTTTGATCTTCCCCCATTGAATAATAAAAAGTTATTATACAATAATTATAAACTACATATTACAAGTATATATATAGATATATATGTGAGTGTAACGGCTAAAGAGATAATACTTGCATTTCACGTGATAAAAATGATTCTGACTTTCGATCGTTGGATCCAACAAGAGCAGTTATACACGTAAAGCGGAACAGTCACTGAACAGTCACTACTGTGGTGGCATACATTCACACACAGTACCACATATACACAACGTAAGTACAACACAACACAACACTCCTCTCTTCTCCTCTCCTCTCTGCACTTTTCTCCGTCTTCACCAGGCGGAAATTGATTTTTTCCATTTTCCATTTTTCAAAATTGCCAACATTTTAAAACTGACAATTCAATTTGAATTTATAAACAAATCAGCCAATCCTCTCCTTTTCAAATTATACAGTTTGGTTCCAAGATGATGCGTGGTTTCAAACAAAAACTGATTAAGAAGACAACTGGGGGTTTGTCGTCTTCTTCGACAAATTCAACAAATAATAATAATTCGAATTCAAAAACCAAAAAGGATAAAGATAAGGAAAAGGAAAAGGATAACTCTGGTACTACCTCAAAGACCAACAATAAATTATCACATAAAAAGATAAACAAATCAATTACTTCTATTGGTACTGATAAATCTTCAAAAAATACCTCTTCTTCTTCTACTTCTTCTACTACTACCTCTACTCCCACTTCATCCTCAACACCAGCAACAACCACAACAAACACTGTTTCTTCTAAACATCACTCTTCTAAGATCAATGGATCAAATCTAACAAATAAAAATAAATCATCATCACACTCAAAGGGTAAGTCATCATCATCATCATCATCAACAAACTCTCCTTCAAACAATTTGAATAGTTCAAATAATGCAAATGATGCAAATGATTCGAATAATAGCAACAATAATAACAATAAATCAAATGATATATTACTACAAGCCCCTATGGTAACTATAACAAATGATGAAAATGGTTCACCAAATAATGATTTTTATATGGATAATATTAACAACAATAACTCTACTATTAATAATGATAATGTCTTAATTAATGATAACAATATGAATAATGACAATATTTTAAGTAATGATAACAACAACAACAACAACAACAATAATAATAATAATAATAATAATAACAATAATAACAATAATAATATTAACAATAATAACAATAACAATGGTACGTCAGCAGCTCAAATGATAGATATCCCTAATGGCCACCCAAGTTTATTAAATGCAATTACACAAGTTTCACCAAACTCACCAAATTCTAATATCACTTATCAACAACAAATGCTACACCAACAAAATCCAAATTCACCAAATTCACCAAACATTGATATACCAAGAGCCTCACATTCTTTTGAAAGATTGCCAACCCCAACTAAATTAACAGCGGATCCAGATATTGATGGGATTATAAAAACACCACAACGTCACTCATCATCAAGATTCGAACCTTCTCGTTACACACAAATTACAAAATTACCTAATTTTGATGATGTTGCACCAGAACAAAAGATCCAATTATTTATTGCCAAGATCGACCAATGTAATATCATGTTCGACTTCAATGATCCATCATTTGATATTCAGGGTAAAGAAATTAAAAGATTCACATTACAAGAATTAATTGAATTCATTGTCACAAACAGATTCACTTACACAAATGAAATTTATTTACACATGGTTAATATGTTCAAGACCAATCTTTTCAGACCAATACCACCACCGGTAAACCCAGTCGGTGACATTTATGATCCTGATGAGGATGAGCCAGTTAATGAATTAGCTTGGCCACATATGCAATTAGTTTATGAAGTTTTCTTAAGATTTATTGAATCACCAGATTTCAACCACCAAATTGCAAAACAATTTATTGATCAATTGTTTATTATTAAGTTGTTAGAATTATTTGATAGTGAAGATATTCGCGAAAGAGATTGCTTAAAGACAACATTACACAGAATTTATGGTAAATTTTTATCGTTGAGAAGCTTTATTCGTCGTTCGATAAATAATATTTTTTTACAATTCACTTACGAAACTGAAAGATTTAATGGTATTGCTGAATTGTTAGAAATTTTAGGTTCCATTATAAATGGATTTGCTTTACCATTAAAAGAGGAACATAAAATTTTCTTAGTAAGAGTTTTATTACCATTACACAAAGTTAGATGCTTATCATTATATCATCCACAATTAGCATATTGCGTCGTCCAATTTTTAGAAAAGGAACCTTTACTAACTGAAGAAGTTGTTATGGGCTTGTTACGTTATTGGCCGAAGATTAATTCAACAAAGGAAATTATGTTTTTGAATGAAATCGAAGATATTTTTGAAGTTATTGAACCATTAGAATTTATTAAAGTGGAGGTACCACTTTTTGTTCAATTAGCTAAATGTATATCATCATCACATTTCCAAATAGCAGAAAAAGTGTTGAGCTATTGGAATAATGAATATTTTTTAAATCTTTGCATTGAAAACGCTGAAGTCATATTACCAATTATTTTCCCAGCTCTTTATGAATTAACATCACAATTAGAATTAAATTTACCAAATTCAACGTTAAATAATAATGGTGATCCAATTGCTCTATCTGATCCATATATGCTAGTAGAACAAGCTATAAATTCTGGTTCATGGAATAAGGCAATACACGCAATGGCATTTAAAGCATTGAAAATTTTCTTAGAGACAAATCCAGTATTATATGAGAATTGTAATGCACTTTATTTGACAAGTCTTGAAGAAACCGAACAAAAAAAGATCCAAAGGGATCAAAATTGGAAAAATTTAGAAGAGTATGTAAATGATTTGAAAATTAATGATTCAAAGCAATTAAATTTAAGTACTGATAATCAATTGACACCAGATGTGGTTAATGATACCCAAATTACTTCATATATTGATGATAATGATTATCAAAATAATGCTAATATGAATGATAATAAAAATGTTGATGCAGACGATATTATGGATGATGATATCATACTGACTAATGAAGACGACAATAATATTAATTTAAATGAGTCAAAAATTATTGAATCAGGTGTAAATACTGTTCAATGAAATTTTCCAAGAAAAAGTTTAGAAAACTGTTAAAAAAAAAATGTTGATTGATTTAGTAGATTAATACTTTTCTCATTGATATATATGTATATATTATTATTTAAATAATTTCATATTTTAAGATCATCTGTCATTTCATTAGTTTTCAGATTTATTATCTTATGTGTTATGTGAAATTTAACAATGTACTCTTTTTCTCTGTAGCTTTATAATTTGAAATTGTATTGAAAAAAAAAAAGATTGCCGGAATTTCATATTGTATTTCAGAAGGTATTGGCATTCTAGAAAAGCATTTCTGTCTTGTGTATCTCGAATGTTGATTAATGGTTTTGATTCTTCGAAATATCAATATCACAGTTGCACAAAATGTTTTTCAACATATATTGATCAGAACTAAATCCACCCACATAAAAACAACTAAAGTGAAAGGGAACTCAGTTACTAAAGCCAAATTACAAGAATTCAAACGTGTAAAGGCAATTATAAGCAATGAAAATAAATTAAGGAATCAAAGTATAGACGAAAAAAATGAATGCAAGTTATCCTCTAACAAACATGTCAACAAGAAACAAAATGACAATTTAAGTAAATTGACTAGCCAACTTTTTAAAAATTTTGAGACAAAAAGAAAATATGCTCCAATTAAGATTAAACCTGCATATTTAGATACCCATTCAATTAAAATAAATAGCAAATCAATTGAACATAGTCTGATTGATGTTCAAGAGCTAAATATACCAGAAACTTCTAAACCTCCGAAACTAAAACATGACCTGAGTAGAGTACTGTTTGAGCCAATGTCACTTCATCCCTTGAAAGACTTGAGAACTGGTATCTATAACTATAACCCAAGTTTTGAAGACATTTCTCTAGATTCCATGGAGATGGAAATAGTAAGAGGTATGCGTCAAAGAAAGAATGAAAATAACAATTCACCTTTCTTTCTAAAACCACATAAAGATGAACGATTGACTAAAGTTGCCAAAAAATTTGATAAACAGTACATCTCATCTACAAGTTCAATGACGTCTGTTTTGAGTCATTTACATTTCTTATTATCAAATTTTAGACCATTAAATATTATTGATTCCCCAATTTCTACTGGAAATCTTCTTGAACAGAAGAATACATACACGAAAGGTGCACAGTTGCCAGCAATATTTATTCTTAGACGTAAAAAAGACGGTAAAGTAAGTATTGATTCAGATAGCTCCTTGGACAGAGAAATAATTTTATCTACTTTGGGCCATTATCTCGAAAAGTTTCTTACTAGAAAACACCGAAAGGGCACAGAACATTATCACTATTCTAAGGTTGACGATTTTATTATTAGATCACAATTAGATGCTTATGATTCTCGATTGCCTGGGTCAGGAATTTTTGATTTGAAAACAAGAGCAGTTGTTGCAGTAAGAAATGACTTATCATTTGTTGAAAAAAATAACAACCGTACGGGATACGAAATAAATAAATTATATGGTGAGTTTGAGTCATTAGAAAGAGAATTTTTTGATTTGATGAGATCAACGTTATTAAAATACTCCTTCCAAGCAAGAATGGGATTCATGGACGGAATATTTTTAGCATATCATAATATATCTAAAATTTTTGGGTTTCAGTATATTCCATTGGAAGAAATTGATTATATTATTCATTCAAACGTCGGTGAAAATTTTGCAGCAAGTTTGTTGCAAAGAGAAAATTGCTATAAAAAATTGTTCGGCATAGAAAATTACATTATTAAGTATCAAAGAAATTCTAAGGAAATTGCTAAGAAATTGGCAGATGCAGAATTCAAAATTTCAATAAAACTATTTGCTGAAATTTTAAATCAGATTCAAAGTCAATACACAAAAAAGGAATTTAAATGGAATAACCTAAGAGTAATAGTGGATACTGAAAAACAGAAAAAAAACGGTCTTATACATCCAGTGCTAAATATTATTGTGTGTCCCTTATCTGATCAATTCGAAGACATACCTTTAAGTTTTAAAAATGATGTTTTATTTTCTGAAGAACAATTGGAAAGATTGAAATTAGAAACTCTTAAAGTCGAACCATGGCAAGCCTCTCAAATGATTGGCCTCCAAGTAACAGTTTCTCATCTTCAAAAACATCATCCTGATACTATTGGGCTAATTCGACAATGTTCAACACTTCCGTCAGTTCATATTGACAATAAACCTTTTATTAATCGATTGAATAAGGCAACATATCCTTTTTCCAATCATTTTGAGACTCCGGAATTTTTCCATCCATTGGATATTGAAATGTGGCAGGTTAATGCAAATATAAAATCAATAAAAAATAATGACATTTTAGCGTATTATAATAAATATTTGAATAAGAAACTTGACATTTTGCAGCTTGAGAACCAAATTAATGTCCTCTCAGGTACAGCTAAAAAGTCTATCGGCAAAAAATTCAATAATTGTCAGGACACTAAAAGTACTGGTAAATTTACAATAAAAAGGGAAGGAAAATCTTCTTCTTTCCAAAAAATATTAAGAGCATATTCTTTAAGAAATGATTTAAAAAATAGTTTTCGAAAGAACATTTTTTGATATGTTTGTAACTTGTTATATAAAATGTATTCTAATTTATAAAAGCTATATGGATTTTAATTTTTTACTAAAGTCGTAAACTGAAAAATTCAGAATGTTTGGTAACTTAAAGAAAAAGTTTGCTTGAAATGGTGAATTGTTATAAACAGATAAAACAGCCGTATTATCTCTAGTCTGCAAATTTTTAAAATAATGTGCCCTTTTTGATAAAAGTTGTCAAATTCTTGCTTGAACTGTTTATTTAAATTAAAAATTTTAAAATCGTTGATTAGGCTTTTAAAAATGCCCAGAAATTGAGAGTAATTTTCAAAAAAACTGGAATTTGGTATAATTTTGATTAAATTTAAGTTATTAAATTTTAATACTTTTAAAGTTGTAAATGTTATTGAAGCTGTAGTGTTTATTATTTTTTTAGAATAATTTTGATAGATAAAAAAAAGAAAATTTCTTAAACTACCCAATAGTTTAAAACTGTTTGAGAAAATTTTACTTGATAATAGTTTAAAATATTTTGTTTGGAAATTTTTGTAAACAAATTGAGAATATTTACAAATGGCTAAAACTAAAAAAAATTTAAACTTGATGGAATTCCTACCCCAATAATCTGGTTCATTGAAGAGAAATAAATTTTTGAAACAAATTTTGATGTAACGATATGCCATTGTCATTAAAATATGAAAAATTAGTCCTGGAATTGTATCTAAAAATTGGTTGAAATAAAAAAATTTAAAACTTTCAACAGAGAATCTTATCAAACTGTAAATAAAATAAAACATCCACATACTGTTTATTTAAAAAATTAGAATCACGGTTTGTTATTTATGGGTAAAATTATATTGTGCAAAAATTTTTGGATCTTTTGTTGTTAAGCTGGAATACAAATATTTTTAAGATTGATTTTTAGGAAAAAATTATTTTTATACTCTTATTTTTGTGACACAATTAAGATTTATATGCGCAATTTGAAAACCCAAATAAAAAAAACTACTTTAAATTGCACGTGTCTAAATACGTGGTATAATATCAAGTTAAAAGAATATGAACTTTAATACAAATTTTTTGATATAAAGGTTGGTACTCGTATTATTCCCCAAATTGATTTGGTTTTCTTGAGGTCTTTTAGTAATAAATTAGATCATTAAGTTATAACCTCATTTTGTTTCAAGTCCTCTATATATTTATGTTTTGATATAACATAATTATTATTGGCCACATTAACATTAGTTGGCACGTTATCTTGAACGTTCATATTTCTTATAACTATATTCGTTATTCCTTTTAATACATAACATACATAAAATACATATCATATATTGTACCTTCTTTTATATGATAAAGATTAGAAGTAATATAAAATCTATGACGTGTTTGTTTGTCGGATATTAAACTCCTAAATAATCACGCCATAATATCACCTCAAATAATGTTATAAAAGCAGTGAATGAATTTACTGGGAAAGGAACTATTGTTAACAAACACATCCTCGCAAAAAACAAAAAATGAAACAGACAGGAATTGAACCTGCAACCTTTTGATTGCAAACTTCCGTAAATCCAGAATTTAATTGGAGTCAAAAGCTCTACCATTGAGCCACTGCTTCATCTTTAAAATGTTGTAAATCAATAAACATAAAAATACATTACTATGATCAGATGACTGCTATTTGTCATCAAAGAACAAACAAGTAAATTTTAGAGTATTCTATAATTGAGTACTATTATAAATATGACTAATAAGGTAACTTATCAAATAAGTTAGTCATAAATGACCAATATCAATAAGCTTCTAAATTATTAGTAATTTCAAGTTACAAAGATGTTTAGAATTTATATAAAAGGTTCTTCTTTAGATTGGATTAATTATATTATATAGAAAAAGGAGAAACAAGAAATATATTTGTGTAATATCTGATTATCTGTTTATTTATTTGTGTGCTTGATCTTATTAGCTTACATAAGATCCTTCTGTCTGAAATAATTAGAGATTTGCAAGTATTATTGTTATTTGCGCTTCCACTGCTAAACTCTGACATACAATATAAAATGTATTACGAGAATTGAAACTTAACAGATTATTCCAATCATGTGCTTACCTTACTAAGTGCTTTATTACTCACTACGATTAGTCAATCCTGTTAGAAAATAAATTAGATGATAATTTGGTGTAACAGCATGATTATTGAGACATTATTTCTAAATTAGGTAAAAATAATATTTAGTTATTGTTTCACAATATTATTACTAATATTGCGGAAAGGCTAGATTAATTAAAATACTTAATTACCTACTCTGTCATCAGTGTTTTTATTGATATTGATTCATTTGTGGGTGATAAGTACCCGTAACTGGAGTGTCTGTATTTAAATTATTCATACTAATAATCTCTTTTATTATTATTTCTTACTGGTTATATAAAACCTTAAATTATATAATGATTAAATAAATAACTATTGGTTTATATACCAATTATTTTAAAATGTGATGTTTCACATTGAAGCTTATACTAATTGACTATTTGAGGCGCTAATTTACGATTTTCCTAATTCGTCTTTTTTAATCTTTTAATGCACCATGAAAAACTATAAGTGAAACATTTTAGTGTTTCATATAGTACTTACTGTTTCCAACAGTTTTTTACCATTTTTGGTAAAAAATCATATATTAGGATTATTAATCAATTTTGTTATGATGAAAATTTATTTCATCAATCTTATTGCAACAACATCATAGTTGATGCAAATATTTTATATAATTAAGACCAGATGCCTTTGATCTAATACTTGTTTGTTATTTATTTATTTTTTATATATCTTTTATATAATCAGCGACAAAAATATCTATTTTTATTGGAGACTTGCATGTTGACTTATATTTGTATCTGGTAAAGACATTGTAAAGCTTATTGATTTTTGAATGTTTAATTTTAAACTGCTATTATAAACATATATATTTATTATTTAATTTTGGAATTTTTAAATCCTTTTTTCCAAGCACGTGTTTGTTTACACATATCATGAAAAAACATAATTTAGTTTTTCAATAGCTGCTATATTCTAACAATTTTTGATAAAGTTTTTTATTTATAGGTCATAAACATACAATGAATTCAAACACCAATCATCATAATAACAAACAAGTTAAAGATCACACGATGTCTGCTCATGTTTGGAAATAGTCGCAGTCCTCTTGGCCATTGCTGCTCATCTTGTTAGGTGAAATTACGAATTTTATTATTCGATATATCTCCATATATGTAAGATGCTTAGATTATGATATTATAGCGTGATTATTGAGGAGTTTAACATCCGACAAACAAACACGCCATAAATTCTATATTACTTCTAATCTTAATCAAATAAAAGAAGGTACAATATATGATATGTATTTTACGTATGCTATGTATTAAATGGAACAACGAATATAGTTATAAGTAAATATGAGCGTTCAAGATAGTGTGCCAACAAATGTTAATGTGGCCAATAGTAATTATGTTATATCAAAACATAAATATATAGAGGACTTGAAACAAAAAATACTTCAACTAATCAGTAGAGTTGTTGAGTATACTACACACTTTTAATACAAAAAAACAAATTATAAAAATAAACGACCCCAGTGAGGATTGAACTCACGATCTTGCGATTAACAGTCGCACGCCTTAACCAACTTGGCCATGGAGTCTTGATTAAAGGTTTTACTGAGTATTAAATCATATCTGGCTCATGACATCTTTTATAATGAAATTTTGAACTGGATAAATGAATGAAATTGGCCAAAATAGAAATTCTACATCAATTTACAGAAAGTAGTGTACTTTAAAGGTGGGATAATCATTACAGTCCATGAATAGAACTGTAAGTCCTCTCTCTATATAAAATAAATTATATAAAGTATACAAGAAAAGTATAAAATAAAAGATGTTGTGAAAATTTCATCTCTATTTATAGTTTCACAATACCGTATTACATGACTAACCATGTAAAACAATTATCCGATAGAAATAAAATAATTCGTGAACTATTTTGTGGAAAACATCACAGGCAACTTACCAGCCAATGATAATGTTTTTAAATCATCAAACAGAAACTTATTGATGGCGATACCACGAACACCAAGTTCTGCAATAACTTCTAAAGAACATCCTAATACCTCAATCAACAGAATATTTTTATCGGTGATACCTCGAGCACCAAGTCCTGTGATAGATGAAATAATCGGATATTGAAATATAATTATTATGAACACTCTTAACTCTTAATGAATGCTTACTCTTGACGTCACGACTATTAACTGATTAATTTAAAACTTTCGATATTTGTTAAGCTCAGAGTTGGTACGCAATTTGCCTATGTATTGATGAGATCTCCACTTTTCTTCTTTTAAAAATAAACTTTTAATTGTCTTGTTGAAAAAAAACTTAATTTTAAAAATTAACTTTAACTTAACCTTTGTGGCTGTTATTAAATTGCGTGTTAATGAATTAATGAGTGTTAGTATGCTGTAAAGTACCTGTAGTGGGATAATATGAAACATAAAAACATCCTAATTAGGGAAAAATAATAAAATAATAAAATAATAAAATAATAAAATAGTTAAAATAAAATAATAAAATGATAAAAATGAAATAAAACAAAATACAACAATGTTGGAATATGTGACTAATCTGTGAGTTACATGTTTAGTATAGCCATTATTGCAATATTGAAAAATAAAAAGTAAATTATTCGTGTAACCCGGATAACAGTGATTTTTGAAAAACAAAAATCGTCACATATAATCTAAGCAATTACACACAACAAGAATCCTACTGAACGGAAATCATATGAAGCTGTTTATGACAAAGAGATTACACAATTGATTAAGGTGAACACGTCGAGTTAAAAACCAACTGGCATCAATGAAGTTAAAACAAATCAAATTATAGGTTCAATGTCTCTTTTTACGAGAAAACGAGATGGTACTCACAAAACTAGTATTAAGAGGTATGCTCAAAATGAATATACTTATAGAAGTCAACACAGCCCATCGTTATGCATTAATGACATGCCTTTTCAATGCTCTACATAACAATCATTACATCATAAAATTAGATATACCTGGTGCTTATCTTTGTGCTGAACTTGGCAAAGAAATTTATCTCAAATGCCTTTCACATTATCAATTAAATGATGAGTTATTTAGACTAAATAAATCATTAAATGGAGCCAAACAAAGTGATTCAAACTGGTATGTGTTAGTTAATAAATTTCTGATTAATAATTGTAACTTAACATTAACACCAGACTGGGCATACATACGCGTTAAAGAGGTTGATCAAGACATAATTGTCGTATATTTTTTTGTTAACGATATTGTAATAACTACCCTCAATAAAAATTCATGAGACTTATTAACTGGCAAGATATTCAATAGACTCGAAACTAAAACAGTGAATGATGGCTCTATCGACAATATCCTTAGTCTAAAAATAGTTTATCATAAAAATACTTTAGTGGAAACAGGTATGACAAACTCCATGAAATCTAAATTGAGGGAACTGAAAATGGACTTAAATTCCATTGGAAAATTACCAGATAGTCCAAACGAAGGTATTAATAAAAAGGTATTGCTTGTTGAAACTTCTGAATACAAAACTAAGGTGAACTGGATGCAAAAGGTCGTTGATTATTCTCCTTATATTGGTTACAAATCCAGATTTGATACTCTTTACTACTTGAACACATTAGCACGACATACACTTTGTGCACCCAAACAAGTCATGAAGTTAACCAAACAACAGGTTTGATATTTATTGCTTCCAAGAAATAAGAAATTAACATGGACAAAGAAAAACGTTAATTTGATTTAACTACTGCCACCAATGCTCTCCTCGCTAATCAAGAGGATTTGCACAGTTTCGGTTAATTTACATGATTGACGGTAACATTATCGGTCGTAGCTAATCCAGCTCTATAATTACTTGTGCGTCAAGTGCCGAAGCTGAATTGTACGCAATGGCAGAAGCAAACCAAAGTGGGAATTGAGTAGTTTAAAAAACCAAATCACCCCCTGTTACGGTTTCTTATCACTCCTAAATGAATCAATAATGGCAAACATAAACAAAAGTTCTTTTTAATGAAATTCAACATTTCCTAAAGCAATTTTGGATTTCTTGTAGAGACATTAGTGTATAAATAACTATTTTGTTTCAAAAATTTTGACATTTTTTAAAAAAAGTTCTTAATTTGCGTTTTTTTTTAATTCGGAGCTAAGATATATTAATTTTAAATAATTCTCTGGATTTTCACTAACAAAATCAGTAGTATTTGAATTAGAAAAATTCGGGCTCAAATTGAAGGAATAAAAAAAATTCTATTAAAATTCTATATAAGTAACTTATATGTTAATAACTTGCAATTTCCCAATTAAACAAAAAATTCTATTTTAATTCGGTGGAACTCTTTTTGGACTTTTTTAGTATTTTACCAATCTTTGGCCAAATTTTGATGACATATGTTAAATAGTAGCCGATAAACATTGATATAAAATTGAAACCAACAAAAGCACATTCAATACCAAAATTACGCCATCTATTATCATAGCTCATCCCTTCAACCTCTAAGAAATCATCACCAACAGTATAAGTACAATAACCACAAACATATAATGATTTTGAATTCAACATGTAACCGCCGTATTCATCAATATATGCTTGCATGAATTTGCCACATGTTTGTCCATTAGTTGGTTGACCAGGGACGAATTCTAATGTAGCACATTCGACTTTTCTATCATGTAAAATTAAACTCACAAATGTATCAATAAAATAAGTGTATGGTGATATTCTGTACATGAATTTCCAAAATCCAGGGAACAAAGAATATGGTTGCATAACACCGCAAAATGAGGCAGTAAAACTGTAGAAAAAGGCCACTAAAACCGAAGCTGTCTGTAAATTTGGGGTTGCATAAATCAACCAAAGACCAAATGTTAAATAGTAAGCAGAAAATAAAATGTAATTTAAGAAGAAAACACCTGCAATATGGGCAGAATTATCAAAATTGCAGCAGAAATATGAACAAACAAAAAATAATGCCGAACTGCTAATAGCTAAAGGCAATTCAATAATAACTTGAGCTAACAACAAAACTGACCAATGATATGTAGCAGACCTTGACTCTCTAGCAATAAAAACTTCTTTCGATCTCAAGGCTTTATCTTGAACTTGATTGATCAATGGTGATGAAACACATAGTGCCATAAAACAGAAAAAAATACAATCTTGTAAACCAGCAATAGTACGTTTTGTATCCCAAAATGAAAAACCAATGAAAAGACCGGCACCACCATTCAATGCATATTTGGCATAAACGTACGACTTATCTCTTTTGGTACAAATATATTGTCTTTTCACAATTAACTTTATTTGGTCAAAATAACTTGGTTGAGCCCATAGACCAGCAGTAAAATTTGTGCCTTCTTGTCTAGCAGTATCTTCTAGGTGCACTAAAGTATTATTAATATTCTGTCTTTCCATAGAGTCTGACCAAATCTTTGACCAATTTTTTTCTTTGTTCGAGAATAAACCATCAATTTTTTCATCATTCTTTTTGCTATTACCAACAACATCAATAATAAAATCTGCGGGATTATCCTCAAGCTCATTAAATTCTAGCATACTATCATTTGACATGAAATATTTCGGAGCATCAACTGTTGGACCAAAGTATACATTTTCACCACCTCTTTTTAATAAGAAAATATTATCAAAGTAACTAATCACACTTTTACTAGGCTGGTGGATAGTACAAAAAATTGCTTGTCCTTGTAATGATAAATTCTTTAAAAATCTCACAATAGTCAATGCTGCTTCTGAATCAAGACCAGACGTTGGCTCATCCAAAAACAAAAGCAGAGATGGTTTGGTCACTAATTCAACACCAATAGATAACAATTTTTTTTCAGTTGGGGTTAATTGCTGAACTAATTTTTCTTCAGGTAACTTTAATAAGTCAGAAATCGTTTTGATATAATTTCTATCACCATCACCTCTTAAAACACAGGATATTTTTAAAGATTCTTCCACAGTTAACAAATCCAAATGAACATCTTGCTGTTGTACAAACCCAATACTTCTTTTAAATGCAGCAACATCGGTAAGAGGCTTACCATCAATCAGTAACTCTCCTGTCACTACACCATCTTCAATACGTTGCGATAAAACGTTCAGTAAAGTTGTTTTACCAGCCCCTGATTCACCCATCAAAGCAGTTAAACCTGAACTAATGTAACCTGTCACGTCATTAATCAACCTTTTACCATTAACGTCGTAAATAATATTTCTCCATGATATGATGTGATTTTGGCCATGTTGGACCTTGGTTGGATTTGCTTTAATAAATTTTTCATCTGTATAGTCATCTTCGAAATTTGAAATAGAGACATCTGAAAAGCTGGGAGAAGTAATTTCTTCAGATTCGATTGAATGTTTTTTGCTTTTAAAAATACCTCTAAAAAAGTTATATTCATCATCATAAAGTGGCTTGATATACTGGGATGCTAGAAGGGAACATGAAACAAAGAAAACTACAAATGCTACTAAAATACCAAAATTCCTCCAAGTATGGCTATAACTATAAGATAAACCTTGATTCAAATAGTCTTGACCTCTAACGTAATCATTACCTAACGTGGCTCCCCTCCAAGCACAAGCTTTATGAGTAAAATCTACATCAGAATAGGTTGCCCCACGAGGAATGATTGATTCACTACAATCTAATTTCAAATCAAACAATTCATTGGATAAAATTGATTCCATTGCATACATGGCTGGATTGATATAAGCAATCCAAACAAACCATGGATGCATATCACTCAAATAAATGACGTATGAAGCATATAAGGCAATGGCCAAAAGTAAAATACCTGCAAACAAATTAGCAACGGCCAGTGTTGGACTTAATAATGAAATTGTTTGAAACAAGGAAACCATACTAAAATTATAGATTGTTAAAAACAGTAAGAAAATAAAAAATCGCGCTGGGTCGTATTGTAAATGGGCGATAAAGTACAGTAAAATACTAAATACAATAACCAAAAGCATTTTGTAAAAATATTCAAAGGTGGTAGTCGCTAAAGCTTCTAGCCATGGGTAATAAAAAAATAGCTTAGCCTGCTTATTAACAATTTTTTGCTTTTGAAAGGATGCTGGCATTTCAGCTAAAGACAGAAAAGTAAAAAATAAGATGGAAAAAAATGTCAGCGAACCTCTGGAATAAGAACCAATTGTTGTTAGAGGTATATTGTAAAACAATGAACCAATTACTAATGATTGAACGATAATGGAGAACAGTTGTGCCAACAAATAGATCTTATCTCCCAAACTTCTTTTAAACGCTCTTGATACCAGATATTGCAACTGCTTTCTTAAAGGTATAGCGAAAATTGGAGTAATGTCATTTTGGTCGATTTTATCGTTTGCCATATTATTGGATTGGACATATAAAGATATTAACTGTTTCCACATAGCGTAATTTTTAGAATTAATCCAAGCCTGGTATAAATCTATTTCGTCATATTTTTTAACAGCATTTAAATGATAGTTTTTTTTATTTAAAGTATCACCATCAGATTCTGAAGATAAGTTGATTGATTCACCATCGCAGTATTTATCTTCCACAATCATTTTTTTAATTGCGGAATTAAATTGAAAATTTAAAATTGATGTTAAGTATTCGATAATACAATCATTAGGATTTTTTGTTATATTTAAATTGTTCTGAAAATGATGCATACATTCGTCAATTGAACCAAAAAAAATTTGATGTGAATCAGCTAATAATAAAACTTTATCAAATTTTTCCACGATCTTATCGGAGGCCTGTGAAATTTTAACAAAATTAATCGAATTAGTTTTACGTGACATTTTTTGTAAAATATTTAAAAATTCTAATGCATTTGTTGAATCTAAACCCTTAGTAGAATTATCCCATAAATAAATAGACCCATTTGCAATAAATGTTTCAATAATTGAAATACGCTTCCTTTCACCACCAGATATACCACGAACAAAATCATCTCCAACGATAGTATTACTTACGTGTGATAAACCAAACTCCTTTAATAAATTATCCCTAAACAAAATCTTTTCATCTTTAGTTAAATCGAACTTACAGTTTAGTGCAAAATCGATTGTTTCATTAACGGTTAAAAATGGAAAATGCATATCATTCTCATTATTATAATTAACCTGATGAGGGCAATTTTCAATAAATGAATTTATTTCATTAGACTTGATCTTGATTGAATTTTTTGGTTCATAATTTAGATTATTTTTTTTAGAATTGAAAATTGATTTGAAAAAATTTGATGTTGGATTACCTACAACTAAAACCATTTCACCACCCCTAATCTGAAACAATAAATCTTTTAAAGTTGAGTGTTCAGTATTATTCAAATTAATGCTTGAGTTGTTAAATGTAATTGACACATCCTCGATAGCAGTAAAATGTTGAGAGATGGGCATGATGAATATTCAACTGTTCAATAATGACAATAAAGGTACCACCAAACTTGGTTAGAATAAGAAGAAAAAAAATGAACAAGAAATTTACCCATCAATTGATAAGTTGTCGATTTTATTATTATATTTATAAGATGCGATTTAGACAAAGATTCAATGAATAATTAGTTAAATACGAGGATGAGTGATTTGAGTCTCACAAACGATAATTGTTATAATTACATACATTTGAGTTTATTTTTCTAGTTAATAAGTTTAATTTTGTAAGAAATCTTGCTAAAAAAAGTCTTTCCTCGCTGGCTTTTCTGTTACATTATTACAGATTCGTCTAGAAAAACATAAGTGAAACAAATCAAAAACGAGTAATATAGTAGAAATAAATACGTCAAAATAAAATCAGAAACATGCAGTAAACTATGAAAGAAAGAAACTATAAGTTAAAAAGTTCAGAGATGGCTCAACACATATCCATATTGTTATCGATGCAATTATTAATCGTATAATACCAAATCTTAATATACAATGGCAAAATGATGAATCAAAAAGTAATGTACGGCTAACATCAAAAAAAGCAACACAAAATTTAACGAAATAACAAATAATGATTTTGAAAGTCGAGTTACAGCCACTTTGATCGTTTAACATAGTAATTCTTCTTTATAGACCTTATCTTTAAGTAGCATTGTCAAGGGTTGAAATTATTTAAACGAATTAAGATAGTTCAAAAAATCAAACGAGTATTTTCGGTGCTTTGAAAAATGGAAGGTAAAACTCGTTAACGATCAATTTTTCGTCAATCTTAATTTTTTAAGACAGATTGCAGAAGGCAAAAAAAAGGACATTTCAACCTTTTTCCGAGATCCGTTTGAATTTTCCGCGGATGAATTTGATGGCACTTTTCCTAAAAGGTTTGCAGAAAAGAAAAATGCAAAATTGAAATAAATAAATGAATCACGTGCCAAACGCGTATTTTTCTAGATTTTGACGGGTAACTTTTTTGAGCTTCAATTGTTAAAAGTCACGTTTGCAAAAATTGAATTTTGAAAATCTATTTCCTAAAAAAAGTCAAATTAGGATTTTTGAACACTGAACAGTAAAATAGTAATTGTTATCTGAAATTTACGGACTAATTAATCCACTATTTAGTCTAGAAAAGTTAATTCATTATGTGGTTTTTCAATTGGTTTACATTTATAAGTTTAATCTTACCATCAATTAGCTGTCGAAGTATCAATGGTGATAAATTATTAATGGTTTATGATTCTAACGAAGTTAATCTGGATGAATTTAATAATTTTAATGAGTTATTAACTAATAAACAACATAACCTTGATGTAACAATCTGGGATGTAAATAATAAAATTAATAATCACGATGACAATAACACCACTAAATCAATTGATTCAATTAAATATTCAATTCTCAAAACTGATGGTACTAACGATTTTGACCATTTAATTTTTTTGCCTATTAGAAGCAAGCAATTAGTTAAGGAAAAAGTAAATGCTAAAGCATTAATTAAATTTTTCAATAACGGAGGTAATATTTTAACCATAACATCACCAAAACAAGTATCTGATCCAATAAGAATTTACTTAAATGAATTGGGTATTTATCCATCTCCAAGGGATCAATTCTTGAAGGATAATTTTGTTGATAGTGACGAAGAAAAAAATTCTAATTTAAATAATCAATTATATGTTCTCAGTAAACAATTAATTAACAAATATGTTTACACTTTGGATAGTAACAATGATAACGATAAAATTTTTAATTTTGGTCAATCATCTATTGCTATATTAGATAATCGTGAACAAATTGTACCAATTTTAAGATCAAGCAAAACTTCATTTATTGATTCAATTAATTCAAATAAGAAACAACTTTCAAAGAAAGATATTTGGTCACAAGGCTCTCAAAGTTACTTAACTGTTGGTTTCCAAGGTTTAAATAATGCCAGAACTATCTGGATTGGTTCATTAGATTTTTTCAATGACTTGAATTTTATTCAAAATGAATCCTTTATTAATGAATTGATTAATTGGAATTTTAATGAAAAATCTGTTGTTAAATTAAATTCAGTTAATCATTCACATGTAAGTGGTGAATCGTATGATACTAAACCATACAAGATTAATGATTTAATTGACTACAATATTTCATTATCACAATGGATTAATGGTAATTGGGAACCATTTTTTTCAAATGATATTCAATTTGAATTAAGACAAGTTGATCCATATTACCGTATTACTATGGAACAAATTAATGAAGATATTGGAAGTGCTAATACCAATTCTACTGAATATACCACTGGTCCATTCAAATTACCAAATCGTCATGGTATGTTTAAATTTAATTTAGATTATAAAAGATCTGGTTTATCATTTGTTGAACATAATGATGTAAAGGCAATTCGTCATATAGCTAACGATGAATATTCAAGAAGTTTTGAAATTACAAATTCATGGATTTATTTAGCTAGTATTTTTGTAGTTATTCTGTCATTTGTCTCATTCGTTGTTATCTTTTTAACCACAAGTTCAAACATAGATAAAGTCATTAAAGAAAAGAAGGAAAATTAATAAGTTACATCGTAATATATCTATTTTTTGCTTTACGATTCTATTTCCAAAACAAACATTATAAGTCATTAAATGTATGTATATGTAAATATTTATAATTATATCTATATTTTTTAATACTTCTTAAATTTTTTTGTATCTTAAAGTGTTGCTATTATGTAAAGTAATTTGTTTTTCAAATTATTTGATTGCATCTTAACTACTTTTATTGTTTAACAACTTGAATTTTATTATCTTTCTTCCATTTTTCGAATTCAGTTGCTACTTTCATTAATTCAGTCTTTAAATTTTCAATTGTTGTATTCAAATTTTCTCTTTTGGTTGTTAAAATTGGTTTTGTTGTCTTAACATCAGTTTCAACTAATGCACCACCAATCATTCTATAACATTTTCTTTCTGGTTCAGTATTATTTAATGTTTGTAAAACTATATCGTGTTCATCTTTATCTTGATTCAATTCAATAATTTTAGTTTGTAAATCTTCTAAGGTTTGCTTATAGTGATTATATTGATCTTGAAAGTCTGTAATGAATAATGCATTTTTATTGTTAATCGTTGAATAAACGAGATTTATGTTAGTAAAGAAAGATCACATTATTAAAAAAAAATCATCATAAGATATTTTTTAAGGAATATATTATACATATACTAATGTTAACATATCTTACATACTATTCTGTTCCATTTCTTCAAGTTTTTTTGTAAGGATTTACCGTTTAAAGTTTATATATATATATAAAAAAGTTTCGATATTTAATTTTCAAATTTTAAATTTTGATTTATAAATTCTAATGTACAAATTGTTATATAAAAATGATATTATTATGACCTAAATTTAATGTATACTATGTTATAGAAACACAAAAGATAGTCAACAAATTTAAAGAAATTGTTCATGATGGATCAATTTTTTTCCTTTTTGTTTTCCTTTGGTTTTTGGCCAGAACCCCAAATGTATAAAAATGCACCAAAAAATACTAAAACTATACCAAAATAGGATGTATAGGACATTTTATTTTTGAAAATGAAAACACTCAAAATTAAACTAACAAATTTTCTTACTAATAACACAATCGATAAAGTGGTAGCATCAGTTTTCGATGCCAACATGTTAACACCAGTAATGCAAAAATATTGACTTACTAAATTCATGAAAAATGCAATTAACTGATTAGAAATATAAATTTGTTGCATTTGATAACCAACTGGATACTTGACAACTTCAACAAGTTGTTCTTTTAAACCGAATATATTAGTGAAAAATAAAGGTATTGACAATAAATGTGAATAAAATAAATTTTCCTGCCAATATTTACCATATTTTTTGTATGTCCATTCATTATAACAAGACAACAATGATGATAAAATTGAAGAGCCAATTAAAATTATAATACCTTCGATGAAAACAATATCAAATGATGATGGATTAAAGTTCAATACTTTTGATAATAATGCTGGATCAGATGTTGTTATTGGTGTTGATAGGTTTAAAGCAGATAATGAAGGTAAGATAGCTGATGAAGTTGATGTTATTTCAGAAGTGGAAGTTGAAGTTGGAGGTAGAACTGTTAAATTTCCATTAAAAGCTTTCAAAAAATCAACAAGATTGAATTCATGATCTCTATAAAGTGAAGCAATAATAGCACCAACGGTTAAAAAAAATGTTGAAGTCATCTGTAAGGAGGAATATCTTTTACCTAATAATAAATAACTGATTATCATAGTTAAGACTGTACTAAAACATCTAAAAGTAATGTGAATTGGAATTGAAATATGATATTGGAAGATAATATTGTTACCAACGGTACCTAAGTAAAATAATATTACTGATATGAAATAAACTTTTATTGGAACATGCAAATCTTTTAATCGAAGTCTACCGTTACTAAATGTTAAAAACAGTGGTAAGTTCATCAAAGTGATAAATACAAATTGACTGAATGTTATCAAATTTGATAATCCTTTATCAAATTGAATCATTGTTTCAAATGAGATAACACTGCCACAACAACCCCCAAAAATGATAGATGCGGCTGGTATTAATGAGGACATTTTATAATTGTATCAGATGCTAATTTGAAAGGCTATTCGAGTGATTTTAGTTTTTTTGTTTCTCTTTCCATCACTCATAAAAAAAAATTATATCGAAACTTCTTGTTTTCATAAAACGTGATCGCATATCTTTTCGATTTTGATCTTTTTGTGGATTTTTGGTGCTGCGTCATACCGCAGTGGGCTGCTTGAGGACAGACCACACCTGCTGAGCAAACAGATCTTAAAAGCTTGTATAGAACCTTATTATTGTCGCTCCACCGCTGCAAACAACTTGAAAATCTTGATTTCATATACAAATATCGAAAAAATCTATGTAGCCGGCATTTCTATTTTGTCAAACTGTTTCTCTTAGACCTTCAGCTTTTCTGCAGTTTTTCATGAAGCGAACTACGCCAACTAAGGTTAAATGGTTTTGTAGTTAGCCAACATAAACGTAATCGAGTTACCTTAGTAATCCAACGATTCAGTCACGTGACAATTTTGTCTTGCTTAGGACCACTAAATTTGAGCTTTTTTGATCAAAGAGGCAAACCAAAAAAAAAGACTAATGATAGCTTTTAAGCGGATAGGGGATTCACAAGGTTTGAAGAAATTGAAACAACTGCCAAATTTAAATAATGTAAAGGATTTGCATTTTTCAGTCATTTTTAATCAAGTTGAAATTGAACTAAGTCAAGTAAGCTTAGATCTATATGAAATATGGCAAAAAATTCAAATTGATATAAATAATGAGCTAATTCAATCCCAAGAACTTAATGATAAATTAATCCATGTATACAAACATCTCTACAAAACGTATAGCAGATTATCGAAGTTGAGACAAAAAAATGCTAAATATAATTACCAATCTAAAAAAATGGACAAAATAATTCAAATCTTAAATGAAACTAATAATAATCTTGAGAATATTGAAAAAATCCATAAAGAGGTTTTGGAATATGTCGTTAAAATTAGTGATTCTCGATTTATATCTACTATAAAGAAATCAAATAAATATCCAAAGTTAATCAAACTAATTAATAATTCATATCCTGAAATAAAAGGTAATTATAAACAAGAAAATATTCTTGAACACAAAACTTTGAAATCACCATTCTTGAAAAATTCTAAGGCTTCAACTTTTATTACCAAAAATGATATCATGAGTAATGATCATTAAATTTAGTTTATCATCATTTTTTTCAAATTTGTATATAATATATTCTTCTAAATCTATAAATTATTTATTTTGTAATGCGTGATGGGTGATTTTGTGACAAAAGTTTATCAATGATATCCTTAAATCTGGGGAATATAGTTGATTCGGTATATTGCTTCACTAAACTTTCATTTGCTTCATTTTGATTTTCAATAAGTTCTACAAAATTAGGATTAATTGGTATATTACCTAAATATGGTACATTAAATTGTGTTGCTAAGCTTTCGCCACCACCACTTGAGAAAATATTAGTACATTCAGTGCAATGTGGACAGATAAATCCAGACATGTTTTCAACAATGCCTATAATATTTAAATTAACTTTCTTACAAAAATTTATCTCTTTCTTTACATCATTAGTTGATACACTTTGTGGTGTAGTAACTACAATAGCACCATCTGGTTCAGAAAATCTTAATTGCTCTGCTATAGAAATATGTTCGTCTGAAGTTCCTGGTGGTGTATCAATTAATAAATAATCTAGGTCCCCCCAACAAACATCTTTAATAAATTGTTTAATCATGGAAGTTTTTTTTGGACCTCTCCAGACTACACTATTACCACGATCACCAAGTAAAAAACCTAATGAAATGACTTTTAAAGAACCATTAATATCATCTGTATTAACCTCTACAGGTAACCAACCTTCTGTAGATTGTAAGATTGATTTATCTTCCAAACCAAACATACGAGGTAATGATGGACCAGTTAAATCAATATCTAAAACACCAACTTTGTAACCCATATTACATAATGTCAAAGCAGTTTGTGTAGTGACAGAACTCTTACCAACACCACCTTTACCTGATAAAATTAATATAATATGTTCTACTTTATTAAGCGATTTAGCTGCTTCGTCCTCTTCTAATCCACTCATTGCTTACTTATTATATTCTACTATAATGAATTTTAAAAAAGTTTAGTATTTTATTAGCAATGTAATAATTATCACACCCATATTATTAATCACTGAATGAATTTTTCTTCCGTATTTTCAAAAAACGGATTTCAATGAACAAATATTTAACCACATCGAGTTTTATTATATAAATAAAGAATCGAAAAAAAAAAAATCTATTCATTACCCAAGAACAACAATAAAAAGAACAAAATAATAAGTACTATCAATTGCATAAATTAGTATTTGTAATTTTATCTTTCTTTGTTTCAATTCATACATATACATATATATTATTTATTATTTATTTTTCACTAAGAACACACTTTGAAATACTCTAACTTCTTTTACATACCAATATTTTCTGAACTGGCAGCAGCTAATGTAGAGCCTACCGCTGGATTTGTCGTAATTATATTATTCAAATTTGACGATATGGGATTGGTTGGTGGTAAATTGCTGGATATATTGGTATTAGTGGTCCCATTATTTGCATTGATATTAGTTTCTGCATTAATGTCATTATTTGAGCTTATGTTTATTGATGTTGAAGTTGTGTTTGTATCATTTATAATAGTATTATTCGTTGCTGTATCATTGTTCGTATTTGCATTGTTCGAATTATCAATGTTGTCATTATTATATGTAGAGGGGTTGGAATAATTACCTGCATAATTATTATTATTGTTATTATTATTATTTAAATATTGTGTTTGATTACCCAACCTGTTTTGTGTTGGGTATGATGAATATGTTAATTGGGTGGTAGTAGCGTTAACTGGATTCGAATTGGGCATACCTGAAGAACCTGAATTGCCGTTAGGGTTACTATTAAAACTTGAAAAGTTCCCAGTATTACTATTTAGGAGCATCTGATTAGTAACTTGATGATTATTACCTTGTGTTAATATCTCATTATTACCATTAGAATTATAATATGAACTTGAAGTAGAATTACCAGACATATTCTTGTTATTTAAACTTAGTGGTGTGGGAATTACATTTTCATTTTGTGTTCTTGAATACTGTGTATTGTTATTATTGTTATAATAAGGCATATTAACATTTAATGCATACATAGGATATTGACTGTTACTATTTTGCATTGAATTAGGAATGGCATTCATCGAACTATTAGGCATGCTATTTGGATCACCATTTGAATAGTAGTATGATGAAAATTGACCATTATTTTGGCCCAATCCATTTTGTGTATTACTCGAGTCAGGATAGCCTGGGTTACTGTTAGAATAATAATAAGGATAAGAACCATTTTGTGACACTTGTTGCTGATTATAATCACTATTAGTATACGAAGTTGGATAAGCATATGGCACTGAACCTGTAGTACCATTACCGGTAGAGGTAGTAGTTAAGTTATTACCTTTTCCATTGTTTGCATTATTGTTGTTATTATTCTTAACAGGATTGTTAAAATTATTTGGTGGCAATTGATACCTACCATTTTGTAAACTTGGTGATTGAGGAGGTTGATTATACATACCTCCCATTGGATGACCATAAGGTGCGTTATTGTTACCATTATACTCATCGTTTTTCATTAAAATTTGAGAATTATTCATGTTCATTGAATTACTATCATGATTGTGATCCAATGGATTATGCATCATTGAATTTTGATTGATACTCAAATGGTGTGGGTAATACTGCTGTTGATATTGCTGATTAGGATTATGTGCTATATTGTTGTCTAAATTCATTAAATCTGAATTATGCAAAGGCGTTGCAGATGAGGATGACTGCGAGCTCTTGGAACCTTTTACGTTACCTAAAGAAGTGTTTTCCATAGCGGTAATTAGCTCTGGAATTGGAGAAATATTTCTAAAAACTAAGGAATCTTTTGGTGTAATTAATCTGTTTTGCTTTACATCATCCACCGTGTAATAAGAAATAATATGAAAATTTTCGTAATAGTTAACACCTGGACGCTTCAAATTGACAGATATCGTTTTCTTGATCAGCCCAGTATATTTCATAGGGTGGACTGATCTTAATGAAGTTGAAGAATTTTCTTTAGCGTTTAAAGTTAACTGTTGTTCACCATTACCATTCTCAGTTATAGTTGAATTGGATGAGTTTGACGAATTTGACGAAACCAATGGAGGAAGTTTTATCTTAGAACCATTTTTCTTATTTTTGATGGATGGTGAATTCAGATTCAAATTATCCTTGTCAACCTCTTTATACATTAAAAATTTACCAGCAATTCTCGATGGTGACCAAGAAACACCATCTGTCCATCTTTTGATACCAGATATCTCTTCAACAAATACAAAAATATTACCTGAAATAATCAAATATGGTCTTTCAATTTCATATGGACGTCTTGGTATATGTTTTAATTTACCATCTAAAGTGGCTTGTAAAATAAGTAAAGCGTCCCTCTCATCTTCGATATAACCCTTAAAAGTTGGTTCAATATCCATAATTATTTACTTTCTAGTCCTTTTTTTTTGTTGTTGTTGATCAATTTATCAACTGTTTTTATTTGTTTTTTTTTTTGAAAAACGTCAAAAAAGTATATTTCAGTTTTTTAAATCTAATTTTCAATTATTAATCAAATAATGCCGTTAATGTAAATTGAATAGTTTAGCTAGGTATAATTACAATACTAGTTAATTTTAGTGATTACCTGATGAAAAAAAAATTTTTAGGGATTCCCTTTTGATTTATAATGCGAGGATTGACGTAGTTGTTTGTTTATTATTTGCTTAATAATTCTAAGATGAAATAATAAAACTAAAAAGAAACTCTAGCAATAATTAATGGATTAGTATATAGTTGAAAAAATAATCGATTAGTCTACTATTTGTAAGGGCCTTTTGAATTTATATTTATCAGATCTCCTTTACTTATTAATGAAGCAATTGTAAAATAAGAGTCTGATATGCAATTGCAATGAACGTTAATAACCTTTGTATTATTATAAAAACGACAATGATATATTTTACGTAGTTAAACTAAAGAATAAAGTAAATGTACAAGAATAAATAAACAAAAAAATAAAATAAAATTATTGTTTATTATAACGTAAAATTAAAATGACAAGAGTTAAATGAAATTCTTTGTCGAGGAAAAAACAAATTAACAAAATCATTAGAAATATACCAGTAACTTAATGAAATTCTTGAACTTTAAACCTTAATAAAGTTGTGCAAGTAAAAACACCGTAACCAAAGAAAACGGTGATAAAAAAGAAATTAACTAGCTTATTTACATGTAAAATAAACAAAGAAAGCAATACAATCAAAAAAGACAAATAAGTTTATTTAATTTAAACAATACAAGGGATTAAAATTTTATTGATGCTGATTGGTTTAAAATTTTCAAGATTCAGGAGTTAAAAATGTTAAAAGGTGCTAGTTACTGTATATTTTCAACAAACTAGAAATTTTCTTTGAAAACAATTTTCTTTTGCTGCCTGAATTTTCAAACGATTTGAAATTAAACAGCTAACTTTAAAAAGCTTCCAAAACAAAGCAACCCGCTGATTAGATAACAAAAAAATTGATAGTAAAAAACGTTAAAAGTAAAATTTTGATTTCAAAAATCAAGATAAAAAAAAAAATAAATTTTCCTTGAAATAACCGTACAAAAAAAAGTAGAGGAAATCCGCGCGATAAAAAAGAACTCAAACTACACCTAGTTTACTTAATACTTCCTTGACACGAGTACAATATTTAAGAATCAGGTGTCAAATATAATTTTCTATAAAAGAGTAATTTTAATTAAAATTAAAATTACAAACCACGCGATAATATTTGTGTTTGAATAAATTGGTAATACAAATCATCACAATCATCAGATTAAACATGCAAATTAAACGCCGAAATAATTCTTTTGTTTTCCTGAAAGAAATAATATATCAAACAAAATTATATTGTTGCTAAATTTTAGTTAGTCTTTGTTTGCCTATAATCATAAATTTAATTTGATATTTTTTGAAAGTTTAAAATGAGCAATTTCCATTTTCAGTATTCACTAATTCATTTTACGAAAGGGGTACAATCTGATTATTTTAGTCGTTCAATTTTACTCATGAGCATATTGCGAGTTGTGCCTTTTTTAGTGTGAATATCGCACACGTGGTCATATTGTGCTTAACATATTATTTTTCTTTTTTTTTTATGCGAGAATGCTGCTACAATTTAAAACAAAGTCTAAATGCACAATAAAATTATTGTAGAATTTAAATAAATATTCATCCACTTTACTTTGTAAGCAAATAATTATCTTTCTCGTTTACTACGTTGCTTTTAATTGAAAACTGAGTTTTTTATTTTTGAAAGTTTAAACTCTGTTTGGTACAAGACATATGACCAGGTTTTTTTAGTTGCTTATTATTTTTACAGATTTAAAAATCTTATTTTAATTTATATTTTGTTTTTTTGTTTTGATAGTTGTACTATCTCTTGTGGATTATTACGGTAAACTTCGTTTTCTTATAATTAACCAATAAATTTTAATTCTATGCGGTTTTACCTTATCAAGTTCTTTGATTTTTAATTTTTTCTCCTACTAATGGAGTTCTATAATCAGTGTCTATTTTAGATTGGCAAGAAAAGCGAAAAGCAAGTTGTATTTACCTTTACTTCTTTGTCGAATTCTTAAATTCAATTGCTTAACTTTAAATCAATCAGGTAAATGTTAATAATATGCTTCTTCGAAGGCAAAGAAAATTACCTAAAACTATATAGAAATTTTTAGTTTTTGGCGTATAAGTTTGAATTGAAATACTTAATTCTTATCTTTTAATCAAAAAAACGCATTTTTTTACTGCATTTTTTAACATGCAATTGTGCAAAATAAGTTATTCAGCATATGCAGCACTACCATGTTACTATGATTTTGTGGTATGAAGCAAGAAAAAGTAAATTTTTGAAAAAGAAAAATTCTCAAGTAACAGCTGAGAAAAAGCGTAGAAATTTAACTTTGTCTTAAGATTTAACACATAATATGTTCTAATCTATTATTTGGAAGTTCACCTAACATACTTATAGTATGAAACTTTCATTTGAAAAATATTTCGAAAACAAACCAAAAAAAGAAAAGGAGGTAAGAAAAATTGATTAATACCCGAAAAAGTAATAAAACACAAGAAAATTTGATACCACAAACGAAATTCACAATTTAGATTTTTCACTTTTTTCAAAAGTTACAAGTAGTTTAAGGATATTCGTAGCAATCGATTGCAATAATCATGAAGAAAACTCCATTTCTTTTTAATTTCTGATTCGTTCATCAAAGGTTCCCTGAAATTAACATTTCTTTGTAAATCTAATCTAAAGTATAATGAAGCCTTTTCAAACACTTAGTTTTTTTCATTCGGAATAAACGCCAATCCAATGTTGAAATATTATATTATGTGAAAGAAAGGTAATAAGACGAAGGAAACTTTACAAATAATAAAACTTTGAATATAGAATCAAAAGTTACTGTACAATTTTGTATGATTTCAATATAAGTATTTCTGAAAATATCTTTCATTTTGCAATTGTCGCTACAATATTGTTAATCGTGAAGAAACGTAAATTGAAATGAAACAATTTGTTTCCAGAATTTGATGATCGAAGGCCTTAGCGCCCTTATTTAAAAAGAAGTACTTTGAGTTAGCTTTTGGTTAATTTAGTTTTCTAACTTATCTTTATCATTGGTTTCAATTTAACAAACTTTTACTGGTGTTTTTCGCTTAGTTTTTAGCTCTGTAATCAACAGTTGTTAATTTATCTGACCTTTTGAAACTTTGTAATCGTCTGTTAAGTTTTGTTTTCTGAATGATTTGCTCTTTACTAAAACATATCGCTTTACCTCAAAAAATATATTCTCAAAATGGTAAAGATTTTTAAATTGAATATGCTAGTCTATTCATGTTTACTATGTTCAAATTTATAGAGATGGACACTTTTCTTCAGTTTTTCTTCAGAAGCAAACAATAACTTATATAACCAAAACGTTATCCTAAAGTTTAATAGCAATATGAAAAAACAGAACCAATTATCTTTTATAAAAGGACCTTATATGAATTCAAAAGCGTAAAACTCGATGTCATTATAATAAAATAAATAATAATAGAAGAACATGAAATTCTTTGAATTTTTCATTGTTTAATAGGAGTTAGATATAATCAGTAAAAAATATGTGATATTACCTCTACTGTTTATTTGACCAAAATAGCAAGCGTTTTTTTATCTTAAATTAGTAAAAAAATCTACTCAGTAACTGCTGGAAATCAGGCAACAATATCAAGGAAGAATAATTTTCAAATTTGTAATACAATTAAAGTAGTCGATTAAGCACAAATAATTATATGCTTCAAGCCCAACATTCTTTTATGACGCCTATTAATGGTTCATACACCTTTATTATATATTACAAGTACAAAAGAAGAAACCGAATGATTAAAAGCTAGATGTAGAATAGGTATTTTTCAAGAAAAATCAAAAGAAACTGACATTTATGACACGGATATTTCAATAAGTGAATTATTAATATGTCGAAAAATGTGGGTTATCATTTATTACCAACACTAACCAAAATGGTTTTAAAGTATTTTCGTGTGTGTTAGTAGCCTTGATGCATTCATTCAACGTTTGGGTTTGGTTGTTTATGCAAAAAATTTAATTTTGTTAACTTCTTCAAAAGCTCTCATAAGTGGTATAAACTATTTAGTGAATAATGTCTTTAACATTCCTAATGGCTTGTAATCAAGTGGCTTCAATATGGTTACTGAATAAATTTTTTTTCGAAGAATTATCAAAATACATTCACTTGCTTGATTTCTTTTGCCGCTTGAACTATTTTGAAGACACTGGCTGAGCTGAACCTCAAATAATATTCCATGTGTTTGTTTGAATTCGCGATGCTATTAGTAGCTGAAAATTATTTCAACTTGTCAGTCAGTACTTGTAAAAGTTTCGGATATTTACCTCATTAAAATATTTGCAAAAACCAACCATTACAAGTTGAAGGATTTGATGAACTACTTAAATTAGAAAAACAATTTCATTTTGTACAAGCATTTCAAGACACACTCCTTTTTTGCATTATGGAGGTTCGCCAAATAAGTAGCAATATTTGATAGTCCATTTAACAAGCACATAAAGAACATTTTTAATATGTAAGTAAGTTCAGTGGTTATTTTTTTAGTGCTTCAAAATTAAGTTACTTCTAAAAATAAACTTTAGTAAGATAGAAGATTGTTTCATTAACCAAAGATGCATTTCCTTCAGATTATAATAATTTTTTTTGTGTGTTTCCTAAAGTCGAAGCAAACTGTGGTCAAATTCTCTAACTCTACTTGTTAATCATTTTTCAATGAACCGAGTACTTTTTGATTTAAAAAAAATTTTTGCCATCCTCAAAATATCTCCAAGGTATGTCCTGACTAGATTTTTTACTACAACTGTGCTTTATCAAAATACAAGAAATACTGATTAACCCAAAACCCAAACAGTTAAGAATTTGCTGGTCATTCTTTGTTGAAGGAGCTACGTTTTACTTGCTTTTTTAAATTATTTCACATTCGCTTCTTCTATCTATATTATTTTTATTTCAAAAACATTATGCATTAACGTTAAAAATTCAGTGATTATTTAACCGTTGACTTTGAAAAATGTTTCAAAGAGGATATTTTAATACAAAAAAAACATTGCAAATCTAGTACCACTTTGAAAAGTATAATTATCTGAAAACACGCTTGAACTTCCTTCTGAGCAAAAGGTAAAGATAGAATTTAGGTAACTGCTAATCGAGGATAAAAACTAACTTTTTCACATATTTGATGTATTTTGATTGAGTAAACTAAGAATAAGGAAAGTCCTCAAAAGATCCATTTAAGTCTGAAAATTGTTACAAAACAATTTTCAATTAACTATGTTGAGCTGATTTTATGCTGATTTATGAAAATGAAAAGAGATGATAAAAGTTCTGAACAATAAAAAATTACAATTTCATGAAGTTCAGTATGATACAGTAAATGATACGACTTTAGGGGAAAATCTGTTAAATGAATGAATTAAGAGCCCTTTGAAGACTTCCTTAAAAAAAAAATGCTCAAATTTATGTATCTCTAACTTTCATTTTCATTCAAGAATTTATTCTTTTTCTAGAATCCTGCAATTTGAATGACTTGATTTCAAAATTCTCGTTTGTATTATTCGCGCACTAATTGACTATCAAAATGGAAAGTGTTTGATTTTAAAGGTGTTTGAGCCACAAGTGATTAAGATAAATTAGGTTAAACCCTCTAGTATTGATGCAGTAATATACACTACATTAAAATTTTATAGTTTATTTTCGATTAGCTGATAAGTGTCAATCAGACGCCGGAATAATAAATGATTGACGATTTTAAGAGAGTCTATAACTACAACAGAACATACTCTTTCAAAATGAATTGATCAAGTTTTTTGAAATAATTAACAGCAAATAAAATTAAAGTGAATGCTAGCACCAAAAATTTTAATAACAATGCTATTTCGTATTTACCGAACTGCATTACAAAGTAATGGCACTAAAATATGTCCCAATTTTTTGAAATCTAAATTTGTATTTACTGATCTATGTGGAGTTGATAAGTAGCACTTACTGGGATTTCACTAGTAATTAAATTAGTTATATCTATTTTACTGATGATTAATAATTGATGATTTATAAATCATTTCTTTGCACAATTTTTTTTTAGATTGAAATTATGATGAACAATTTTATTTTCTTACAAGTCCAATCTTCCTATTTTGAAATTGAAATTTTATACCAAACCCTGCAACTGCAGCTACTTATAAAGTAATTAGACCTTTTAGTAGAACCTTAAATGCTTTGTGTATCATTCAAAATTATTGTTTCTGACAACTACAGATGATCCGAAATAGCAGGGGACTTACATAAAGCATATTGATTAATGTTAAGTTTGTTTGTTATTTGGACTAATAACATCTTTAACCAAAATTATGATGAGGTTCTTCCGTTCAAAGAGTATTCGTAATGGGTTTGATCCTTCTATTGACATCTTAATGACGACCTTATGATTGTATTTTTAATGATATGATTATAATTATTTATTTCCTGTGATTACGTCAAATGTAAAACAAATAAAAACGTAGACTTTACAATAAACTTTTAAACAGAAATTACTGGACCTTATATATGTTTAATGTTGCCTCTTTATTTTCAACAAAACATAACTTTTAAATACAATATAGCCCAAGAATTTTATTGTATTTGTTCTCCCTCTATTAAAAAAATTTAATAGTGATTTTACGTCAAATTTTCAGACTGTCTTTTTTTTTTTGATGAGATTCGATGATCTGAAATGTGCGTAAAATTGGTTTGTTATTTGCTGTTGTTGAAATCTAAAATTAGATGAATTATTAATATTGGTAATCAAAATCTAGAATAATTATTGTTAAGGTTAAATAACCGAATATACTAACTGAGTCACAGGACATCCAAATAAAAAATTAGGAGAAAATAAAGTTCACATTCAAAATCTAAGAGTTCTAATATAAACTCTTGAATATAATTTACTGAAAATTATATATCTTTAATATTAGTTTCTGCACTGTGGACATTAACTTGTCCTACTCATTAATTTGGATATGTCCTGTGACTCACTTACCATATATGGCTATTCAACCTTAGCACTAATTATTCTCAATTTATTTTTGCCAACATTGGTAATTCACTTTATCAATGTGCTTTTTCTGTTTCAAGTCCTCCATATATTTTTGTGTCGGTATAATAAAGTCACCATTGACCACACTAACATTAGTCAAAATATTTTCTCGAACGCTCACAATTATTTATATTAATATTCGTCGTTCTTTTAACATATAAAGTACATAAAATACAGATCATATGAAACACCTTCTTTTATGAGTTTCAAACTAGAAGTACTAATTAGTTTATGGAGTGTTTGTTTATCGCATATTAAACCCCTTAATAATCACGCTCTAATGTAAGCTTTATATTGCCCTACTGATATATTATCATCTAATTTTAGATTCCAGCATTTTTGCTTGATATTTTTCCATATCTTTTTAATTTTTTCTACAATCAGTTGAATAAGAATAATCAAGCATTCAAATCAAAGTTTTGTTGAAGATTTCCTAGACTCACCATATTTAATGGTATTTAAAATAAATATTTTGACATCATTTATTCTCATTTACCTTTAAGCACTGTTTTATATAGGTCACTTTACGCTTGAATCAAGTCACTTCAATTATATTATTTATTTCAATTACTACAATTACTTTTGCAAGATGACTGAAAAAGAAAATATTTTAATTAACAAAAAATCAGATTCGTCCTTCGTTCACCTCTTGATATATCAACTGTTATAATACCTATAAAAGGAGCATTGTTACGTAATATATTATAATAGCCAAAAACAAATCTGCAGTAGCTCAATTATTAACTGCCTTGCAGGATAGTAACACTTCAAATATTCGTCAAGTTCTTGCTAGTTCAGAAGTTTATAATAAAAAGTCTCAGCAAAGAGCTTATACTTGAAGTCTGTTAGAGTCACGTTTCACAACGACTTCTTTAAAAAAGTAAGGTGTTTTAGAATTTAAGTTCATTATTATAAGCAGAAGTAATCAAACGATAATTTCAGTAGCATTTCACGTTCTATATTTGAAATTTTTTAATGACGAGAACACTCTAACTGCAAAAAATCACATATGGGAACTTAAAATAAGGAAACCTTTACCTACAAGTCAGATCATACATCAGCTAGTTGATAAAAAGATTTAGATCACTAAACTTGTAAGTCACGGGGTTTTGTTTATTTAAGGATGGTAAGACTACTAAAGTTAATTTTTCAATCATTCCTAATGCGGTCCCATTTTGGATAAATCTGCATTTTATGTAAAGTTTTAAGTAACATCTATTCATTTTATGCATTTTCTAAAAAATAACGGCTATACTGCTCTAAAGATGATATTAAAATACATGACGTAATGTAATGGAGACACTATTTAAAACATTCGTTCAAAACAATAACTCCTCAGATTAACTAACTAACAGAATTCCCCAAAAATAAACAAACGTATCGTTAAACGCGATAATTAAGCTAAATAAACATTAAATAAATTTTCGGTAAACTTGCATAAAAGTAAAAGTTAAATTAATATACCAAAGTTTAAAAAAATATAATATTACACGTGATACATTTATTTTTTGGAAGTTATTTATACTTTTAACAAGAACATTGGAGATAACATACATTTAAAAGCTTGAGGCAATCATTTTCTTATCGTATATGCTAAAGAGAATTGAAACGAAGGTTAGCATTGAAACTCAAGGTTTTATAATAAGGTCGAGGTTGATATATATTTTCATTCAGGTTTTTGTATATCAATTTTTTTTGAGATTTTCAAATATTTCATAATTGAAAAATAATACTCAAAAATTTCATTGCAGTAGATATTCAAAATAAGGATATATTTCGATAGAATAACATAAAAATAGAGTTAATCTTTACATTGAGTGCATACACTGTTTTTGTTTTTGATTTTATTAGATTGTTTTAGTAAAGAATACAGTTTATTTGTATTATAATTATTTGATTATAGTGGATCATTTTACTGCAATGTTTATTGATGATAATGATTGTTATGGTATAGTAATCGATGCGGGTTCTTCTGGATCAAGGTTGCATATTTATAAGTGGCAAAATCCAAATTATGAAGTGGCATCTAAACATTCAGAAGAATCAAGATTTAGCTCAGTTCCTGAAATTTATCAATCAGAAGATTGGCTGTATAAAGTCAAACCTGGGCTATCCAGTTTTGAAAATAAACCACACAAAGCATACAAAAATCACATAAAACCTCTTTTAAAATTTGCTGAGACTATTATACCTAAGGGAAAAATTAAAGATACGCCAATTTTTTTGCAAGCCACCGCAGGTATGAGATTATTGAAAAAAAAAACCCAAGATGAGATCTTAGAAAACATTTGCAAAGGTATCACAAAGCATTCCAATTTTAATGTCCAAGATTGTTCCAACCAAATTCAAGTAATTGACGGGGAAACTGAAGGTATTTACGGTTGGCTAAGTTTAAACTATTTATCCGGACATTTTAATAATTATGATGTATCTAGCAAGGAACATTTTACATTCGGTTTCATGGATATGGGCGGTGCATCTGCACAGATTGCATTTGTCCCTAGTGGTGAAAAAGATATCGAGGAACATAGGGAAGATATCGCAACAGTAAATTTAAGAAGTATCAATGGTGACTTGCAACAGTGGAATGTGTTTGTGAGTACTTGGCTAGGATTTGGTGCTAACCAAGCAAGACAAAGATATTGGGCTCAGTTGGTCAACGCATTACCTGAAAATTTGAATAATTATGATGATGACGATTTTACTACAAGAACTCTGTATGATCCCTGCATGCCTAAGGGTTGTAAAACCGAGTTTAAGTTCAAAGGTATTAAGTTCAAGGGTGAAGGTCTGGGAGATTTTGAACAATGTAACAAATCTATCTATCCACTTTTACTTAAGAATCTACCATGTTATGATGAACCTTGTTTATTTAATGGTGTTCACACTCCACCTATTAATTTTGAGAAAGATAAATTTGTGGGCGTATCGGAATATTGGTATATTCCTAATGATATTTTCAAACTAGGCGGAGATTATGATTACATTAAATTCAATAAAGATGTCGAGAAATTTTGTAACACAGATTGGGATATACTATTGAAGAATAATAAGGAAGGTAATTATAACGAGGTGCCCGATGAATTTCTCATTGATTCATGTTTTAAAAGTACTTGGATTCTAAATGTGTTGCATGAAGGTTTCCAAATGCCTAGATCAGATAACTATCTACAAGACAGCCAATCATCAGCCCCAGTTTTTCAAAGTCTTGATAAGGTTGGAGAAACAGAACTTTCATGGACACTTGGTAGAATTTTGTTGTATGCATCAGGAAGTATTGCCACTGCTATATCTGCAGAAGAAGTTGGTATTCATCCTAGTGAATTATCTATGAAGAATTTTGGCACTAAATTCATTGCTGGTGCTAGCAATTCCCTAAATACAAATTATACCAATAATATTATATTCACATTGCTCAAATTTTTGATTGCGTTCGGCTTTATTGTGATATTGATCGTTCAATTGTTGAAAGGTAGAAATATTAATAAAATCTACATGAATACTATCGATTTACAAGATACAAAATATCTGAATGCATTCGGTACTTGCTTTAATATGATATTAATAAAGCTCAAGAACATGAAAGAAACCTATCATAGCTTTTATTCTAATTCTTCTTCGGAAGTCAAAAATGATAAGACTGAAGTGTACGATAAGTTCAATGATCTAGAACAAGGTGATATAAGACGATCAACAAATTCTGCTCGACGCCTATTTAATGAATCATTTACGCTGAGGGGTCAAAGTATGCATAATTTAAGTTCCAATATAAATAATAATATGTCTAATAAGTTCGATAGTTTGAATGACGATAAATTAAAAAGACCAAACTTAACGAGGCCTGTATCTGAAAATTCTAAAATCACCACATCAAGGCATATGATACCGAAATTCTCATTGTCTGATTTCAAATTATCAGATAATGCTGACAATCCGAAAACTGAAGGTCAAATCAATTAATGTAATCTTTTTTATGCAAGAGTGTCAAACTGTAAAAAAAAACTTTTCTCACCCTATACGATTTTGGAAAACTAAAATCGATGAGCATTGAAAATTTTAAGAATATTTTAAATTTTTCAAATATATATTTTGAATAACAAATATTTCTTGTCAAGTTACATCAAAGCACGTCAATAAATATATATTTTTGTATTTAATATATTACAATGAGAGTAAGAAGACGTACTTCAAAAAGAACCTCTACTCGTATGAGAGAGGGTATAAAAAAGAAAGCTACTGCTCAAAGAAGAAAGGAAAGAAAGTATGCCAAGACTGACGTTACTTGGAAATCTAAACATAAGAAAGATCCTGGTATTCCATCAAGTTTTCCATATAAAGCTAAAATTTTAGAGGAAATTGAAATGAAGAAGCAAAGAGATTTGGAAGAAAAAGAACTTGAAAGACAAAAAAGAATTGAAGCTAGACAACAAGCCGGTAATGAAATTGATATTGATCAAGATGAAGAATTTCATGATGCCCAGAATGGTCTATCTGCTTTAGTAGAATCAGCCCAAGCTGCTGCTGCTGAGTATGAAGGTGATAGCACGGATATTAATAAGCAAATCATTGGATGTAGTTGATTATGAGATTAATTTTTATGATAATGATACTGAAACTGAATCTGAATTAGAAAAGTCAAGGAAGGCATATGACAAAATTTTCAAGACTGTTGTCGATGCTGCTGATGTTGTTCTTTACGTTTTAGATGCCAGAGATCCAGAAGGTACCAGATCAAGAAAGGTTGAAGAAGCGGTTTTACAAAGCCAAGGTAAACGTTTGATTTTAATCTTAAATAAAGTTGATTTAGTTCCACCATATGTTTTAGAACAATGGTTGAACGTTTTAAAATCTAGTTTCCCAACTATTCCTTTAAGAGCTTCTCCAGGAGCAACTACTTCATCCTCTTTCAACAAAAAATTAACCCAATCAGCCACTTCCAATGCTCTTTTAGAAGCTTTGAAGACATACGCCAATAATAGTAAGTTAAAAAGATCTATTGTTGTAGGTGTTATTGGTTATCCTAATGTTGGTAAGTCATCGGTTATCAATGCCATAACGTCACGCCGCGGTGGTCAATCTAAAGTGTGCCCAGTTGGTAATCAAGCTGGTGTTACCACATCTTTGAGAGAAGTTAAAATTGATAATAAATTAAAGCTTTTGGATTCACCAGGTATTTGTTTTCCATCAGATGACAACAAAAAAAGCAAAGTCCAAAACGAAGCAGAGCTAGCTTTGCTGAATGCCCTTCCCGCAAAATATATTATTGACCCATATCCATCTATTTTGCTATTAGTAAAAAGGCTTTCTCAATCTGATGAAATGACTGAAAGCTTCAAGAAATTTTATGAAATCCCACCAATCCCAGCTAACGATGCAGACTCATTTACTAAGCATTTTCTTATTCATGTTGCACGTAAACGTGGTAGATTAAGCAAAGGTGGTATTCCAAATCTTGCAAGTGCTGGTATGTCTGTATTAAATGATTGGAGAGATGGTAAGTTCTTAGGTTGGGTGTTACCAAATGCCTCCAAGTTTGCAGAAAACACTACTAGCGATGTCCAAAATAATTCAACTATTAGTTCAGGTGCTCAAGTTGCTCCAGCTAAGCAAGAACAAACTACCATTGTGTCTGAATGGTCTAAAGAGTTTGATCTTGACGGACTGTTTAGTAATTTAGATGACGCTATTAAGCACTCAGCAGATTAGTTAAACGAATAGGATATACCTGTCATATAGAATCATATTGTATAGTAATTTTGGTTTAGATAATTAGTCAAAATAGATTATTTATTTTTCATACTTTTTTTTAATCTATGTGTACAATGAACTTCAATCTTGGAGACCGAATACAAATTGACAATCAGCTATGCACTATCAAGTTCATTGGTGAAATTGACAGGTGGCCCGGTATTTTAACTTATGGTGTTGAATGGGACATGCCTTCAAGAGGTAAACACTCTGGTTCTGTTGACAATAAAACCTACTTCCGGACCACTATGCGTGGTGCGGGCTCATTTATCAAGGAATCGAAAGTGATTCAAAAAGTTGGAACTAAGAAAACAAAAACCTTCTGGGACTGTTTGTTATATAAATATAGAGTTTCATCTGAGTGCTATGATAAGATTTACTTTGGATTGAAAAAGATTGAAGCCTTTGGATTTGAAAAGTTGGACATAAAGAACAAAGATTTTAAAAGCATGAACACGATCTCGTTGAACAATCAAGGTATAAACAAGTTGATGCTTGATGATCCTTTGGATGAAATAAAACAAGAATTTAAGTCAATCAAGAATAATTGTCAAAATATTCAAAATTTGGATTTAGGTTTTAATTGTTTTAGTAGCATTAATGATTTATGCAAGTTGTTATCCTGTTTACCCAGTTTGACTGATTTGAATTTATCGGGAAATAGATTTTTGCTCAATATGAATGACTTAGAAATTTCGAAAACAAGCAATTTTAAGTTTAATCAAATTAAGTCATTGTATCTTACGTCATGCAATTTGAGCGAGTCTCCCGATATCATCAAATTTTTCTTGAATTTATGTCCAAATTTAAGACTTTTAGATCTCAGTTTCAACAACTTGTCAGATGAAGATATAATAAATTTGGAACTTCCCAATAGCACGGAAAAACTGCTTTTGGCACACAACAACCTTGAAGCTTTACCAAAGTTTACAGGTATTCAATACTTAGATTTATCTCATAATAATCTAAGTGATTTTGCTTTCGAGAATCTGGTGTACAGAGAAGATACTCTGTATGAATTGGACTTATCGTATAACGATATTAGAAAATGGTCTGCTATTGACAGGATAAATACCCATATGAAAAGTTTAAGATTCATAAAACTTTTGAATAATAAGCTCTTTGAAGTTGATAAAGCAGTGGTAACCGAGCAAGATAATATATTCTACGAGTTGATAGCGAGGCTAGAATGGACAACAAAAATAGATGACTCAGCTATTAATACAGATTTAAGAAGAACTGCCGAACTTTTTTTTATCTCTAATGTGCTTACAGGTAAAACAGAATATTCTAAGGAATCGTCAAGATGGAAATACTTGAAAACGTTACACAATATTGATGAAAGCAAATTTTCTACTGTCGGAAATAGTTCTTCACCAAGTTTGAAGGAAATGATTTTGACACTAAATATTGTTGATGAGATTAATGATCAAAAGTTAGTGATAAAGGCATCTTCAAATTGGGACATGCTTAGTTTAAAGGGTGCAATTGCTAGGAGGATCAATTCTAATATTTTTGAGATTAGTTTATGTAAACATAATAGAGACGAAGTTCAGCAAAAATTAGACAATAACTTTTTTTTATTAAAAGATTATTTTATCGTTGATCAAGATGTTTTATATGTTTCTAAATAACATCAATATGTTTTACTTCAAAATTGATATTATAAATTGTTTTATATATAGATTTGTAGAGTGGAAAATGTTCTAATTCCTCACTAATACTATTCTAAAGTAAAATTCCATAGTGGATCACTTAAATGATGGACCAATTCTACACCATGACCCTTATTAATGGTTTTTATATCATCTGTGCTCATTAATAACTTACCAATGGCTAATGCATGTTCCTTATTTTCAGCGTTAATCACTACAATAGAATCTTTTTCGAAACCAGGACTTTCTGGTAATTTTGCACCTGGTGATGTTAAACCTGGACACATGATATTAGCACCAGACAAAACAAACTTAATGGCACCTCTATCAACCTGTACAGTTGGGTATGCCTTAGGAAATTTGTGCACCAATTTCAAAGTTGGAATTAACTCATCAAATTTTTGAAAAAATAAGACCTCACCGTCAACAGAATATAACTGAATCTTGTCTTCACATTTGATTAATTCAATGTGACCTTTTTTTGGAATCAATTCATCAATGACACTTTCTAGTTGTGGATATTGAGAAACTAGTTTAGTTTTTAATGTTCTTTGTACAGATGATTTCACTTTTGAACGTGAATGAATATCTTCTTTGGTAAATCTTTAACAAAAAATTGGGCTGTTAGTATATATGTCATTTGCGAAAAATGATGACTATGATTTGATGAAGTCACATACTTTTTAAACATAATTGAGTTTCTGTCAAGATTATTCACTCTTTAAAACTATTTGTAAATTTTTCGAATTTTTCGAATTTCGAAAATTTAAAAGATTGTGAAAAAGTGACCATAGTTTTTATTTATTTCGGGTACACATGAAAGGATTATATACAAATTACCACATACATAGTCTTATATATGTATATATGTCAAAAAACTACTTATATTCTTCAAAATTTCCAATGATGTCATTTTTTGTAAATTTAACTCTTGTTCCACGATAATTATTATCAATTAAAGTACAAAGTTTCAGATACAAAGAAACCATTTGGCCTTGTAAACAAGACCAACATTTTTCTACCAACAACGTTGTCATTATCTCTGGTTTGCTTGTCATTAAATCCTCCTTCATATGTTTATTCAATTTTTGTACAAGTAATTTTATTTCAACTGAAGAATATGAGTTTAATATGTTTTCAAGGTTCTGCTTACTGTACCCACTCCATTGAATAATATTAGTAGCAGTATCTACAGTATTATTGCTATTTTCCGCCAATAATGCGGCACCTTCCACGAATGATTTTAATTTTTGCATTGTATCTTGTAATAGATGATTACTATAAACATCCTTTTCTACGTCAAAGGCTTTCTTGCATTGGCGTAGGCATGAATCAAAAGCACCATCTAATTTCATATTCAATACGGTCAAAAATTCAATCAACCAGTTATAATTGATTAACAAAGTAATTACCCCATCCACTGCTTCCTCATTTAATGGCTGGTTGTTCAAATTACTTGGGCTAGTGTGGTTTTTGCTTGCTAGAATTTTTACAATGTCAGTAGAGATTTTTTTGTACGATTCAACAATAATGTTATGAACTTGAAGGTTTTTAAAATTTTCAGTCTCGCAAAGAGTCGACGTAAACTTAAGATTATCCTCACATTTTTTAACAAATATTGGAAAACTGTAAACAATTGGGGAAATATCTTTGTTAAAATCATTTATTAAATTTCTTTCTATAAATAAACATTGTTTATCGACAAATTCATTCCAAGTTTTGTGTAACTGATCAAAAATTCTCTTCAAGGTCGTAAACAAAAATTCTTGGTTTGAAGATTCTAAATTTTTAATCTTGTTTTCTAAAAGAAACATAACTGTAGGTTGAATACTTGGTTTATTATTACATAGTTCCAAAAGAAACTTAAAAAATTTAGTCATTATTGGCTGAAATACTTTTGAAACCATCAGCATTTCAATATTGGCTGATTCTCTATCCGAATCAATTTGATGTATCTTATCTAACGCGATTACTCTCGATGCCGGATCCTTAAATTTTTGAATATATTCACTGAAAGTTAAACCAGACGAAATATGAAAAAAATTGTTGACAAAATTTTGGTAAACGGTACAATGTTGTTGGATAAAATTCAATAAATTAGCAAGCTCTGAGAACAAAACAGTCGACTTAGGATTTTCATCTTTAAATTCTCTTGTTGATCTATAAATATTCCATTGATTTATTAATGCCTGAGCATCGGTATTTTGTGTAATTGTTTTTTCCGATTTTAATTTGACAATTATGTCACTATTGATCAAATTTAACATTTTAGTCCAAATACCAGCATAAACAATCAAAATGTGTTTATTCCATCTATCAATAATTTCATTATATGATTCGCCGTTTATCTCTTTACAAAATGCGATGAGAGGAGAAAACACTAACAACCTCTGTAACAAACTTATAAGTTGTTCGTTTGAAGTGGTATCACTATTAATGTTTGCAAAAAGTGTTCCCATTTCTTCCACGACTCTTTCCAAAAACATTTCTGTAACTTTTTCATAATAACGATGCCTTTTCTTCATGGCTTCCATTTCCCTCAAATTATAGTTTTCGTTATCAGTCTCACCGCTTATTGCTTTGATGGCTCTTGATAATAAGTCTAACTGACCTTCCATCCAAGGTAAATTTCTTTCTCTTATTGGACATTTCAACAAATCTTTCAGAGTTTCTTCATCAAGAGAAACTGTATTTAACAGCTCTGATAAGGTACTCCATAATAGTTTCTTGTTTGCACTTTCAACTTGAAGACCATTATGTTGATTTTCCACGAACTGAATATCTTGGGCGAAATTATTCAGTTCCATCAAAAAAACGTGAAATTGCGGATTCATTCTTGAACACTCTTGTTCTACACTCTTTTCATAAGGTAATAAAACCTCACCTATGTCTTGAAGAGCCAACAAATCTTTGTTGAAGGAGTATTCCGTTTCTTTCAATTTAGTATCTAATAGCTCAACAAGGGTGTCGGCATCAAATTCTGGAGTCCAATTAATATCACTTAGTGCTTCAGTTAACATTTCATCTTTCACATTGATTCTAGTTATCTTGTCATCAACAATTGGTTTAATCGAAGTTTCAGTTAAAGTTGGCAAATCATTATTTTGTTCTTCCTCTTGAATGGTGGTAACTTCATGGTACTGATGCGGTTTATAATCTTCGTATATTTGGCTATAGCGAACTTCATCGCCTCTCTCAAAGGATATGTCACTATTATCTATGCTTTGGTCTAATTCTTTTCCTAGATTTTTCTCACTCAAACTTTTGTTCAATTGATCTTTATTATCATCAGATGATATTTCTGTAAAATTCAAATTGTCGTCATGGTTGTTTTGGGCTGAAATGTGGGAGTTCTCGATGTTTTCTCCAAGTAAAGCATTTAAATCTTCTAATAAGTTATTGGATTTGGAATTATTCATGCCCTGATTTATATCAAATTGCTTTTGCATTGAATCCTCCAAATTTGCCGTTTTACTGGATAACATATCATATTTAGTAGTTTCCTGATGGATATTTTTAATCTGAAAACCAGCATTTTTTGCGGTTTTCGTCGCAACACTCCCATCATTGATAACTGCGGTACCTTTGAATTGAGCTGAATCATTTTGACTGTCTTGCACCAGCCCTTTGAATTGTGATTCATTCTCAGAATCATTCTGAAAGGGCTCAGATTGTCTATTTTCAATTGGATGATCTGGTATTTCATGTGAAGGACGATCCCTGTTGTTGGATCTTTTGGGGATGTTATTTAAATCTTGCATTGTTGCTTCGCGGTATTCATCCTTTGTATTATAAGATAAGTGAAGGTTGTTGTTGGAAAAGTTTTTGGATTCAATAGGTAATTCTTCTCTGTTTGAATCTACCTTATTTGTAAAATTTGATTTGCTTTGATCACTATCACGTTGACCAGCAATTCCGGCCATTATTCTATATGGTGATTGTGTATTATGACTAGATGTTTTCACGTTATTATCAAATGGCATTTGTTGGGTTATTGAAAGCCCTTCATTAGTTGAAGTTGCGTATTGTGGATGATTTTTCATTTTCGGGTATCTATTTGTCACATTAGGATTGAAATCATCCTCAGTTTGGTTATGCTTTAATTCATTTTTAGTCCTATTTTGCTCAAGTGTTTCACTGACTTGTTTAATTGTTGAGGTGTTATTGGCAATGTAAGGAGCTTTGTTTAAAGATTGGCTAGGAGGTCTCTTTGAAGAAATCACAGCCCGAGCATAGCTTCTCTCATCTAAGTAAAATAAGCCTAAATCCCAATTGATTAATTCTGGAACATGGCCATCAAATGATTGTGTAAAAATCTTGACTAATGTTTTGATAAATACTGTCCTCTCTTTTGCAGAATTCGTTTGCCAATAATACTTTTTTGTCAAAAATAAGATGAATCCCTCTGGAATTTCAATATCACGTTCAATTTTTCGTAATTCACTTAAATTCCAAGTTCTACCAATTTGAAAAGAGCCATCATTATTTTCACGAGCTTTATGCAAAAAAACAGATTTACTATCATGACCCTTAGACGAAACAATTAAAACTCTTTTTTTTTTATACTCTAATTTAGAATCATTTCCAGGTCTGGAACTAGGGTATTTAGCATCCTCGATAATTCTAACATGTGTCATATATTGATTTTCATTAACATCCTTAAAACACGAATGTATAATCAATCTACGATCTCTATCATACTGTTCTGCTAAAAAATTAGAACCAACTGAACCTGTAGAAGATCGTGAAGTGGTTCGCTTATGTTGGTGAGGCGACAATGCTCTTCTGTTCAAAGGTGATTTCATATTGTTGCTCTTCATCGTTGTTTATGATTTATTTAACAATCGAATATTTTTTATATAAAAATTTGAAATTTTGAAATTTTTCAATCGATAACTTCAATAAAGCAAGAAATAACATGGATTTCAACGGTTTAGCTCAACAATTTACTGATTTTTATTACAACCAATTTGATACAGATCGTTCTCAATTAGGTAACTTATATAGAGATGAATCTATGTTAACTTTTGAAACTACTCAATTACAAGGTGTCAAAAACATCGTTGAAAAATTAACTTCTTTACCATTTCAAAAAGTTAGCCACAGAATTACTACTTTAGATGCTCAACCAGCTTCTGCCAACGGTGATGTCTTAGTTATGATTACTGGTGATTTGTTAATCGATGAAGAACAAAACCCACAAAGATTTTCCCAAGTTTTCCATTTGATTCCAGATGGTAACTCTTATTATGTCTTCAACGATATCTTCCGTTTAAATTACTCTGCTTAAACTGATGCTTATATCTCTAAATAAATACATAAATGAAAACAAATGAGATAAAAAATTTTATTTATTTATTATCTATATACAATCATTTATAATCTTTAAGAATTGCTCTTCTATTATTTTGACTATCTTTAGCTTTTTTTCCTGATAAAACATCATTTACAATTAATTTATCTACCTCAACAGATTTACTAATATATTTAATCAATTTTTCAAGTGATACTTCTAGCCGAGTTAAATCAAAATGAACCATTCCATCATTATTTATAGCCACTATACTATTTGGAACAATCATTTCAATTTGACCATCACTTTGTAATATTTTTAATGGTTGGTTCACTAGAACTGGCTTAAGATTTAAATTGCTCGAAGCACAACTTAGACCATAACTTAAAATTGGTATTCCAATTTCCGTTATCTCTTGTTTGTCTCTGATTCTTCCAAAAACTACGACCCCCTTACAATCTTGCATTTTAGCTCTATTAGCCATTATTCCCCCAAACTGTGCGGTAATTGGTTTAATGAATGGGAAAGCAGCTTGTTGTAATTCTAAATTCAATCCGATAACCAATATTGAACCATCTGGTATATTGTCAATATAATTAACCTTTGGTCTTGGATCCTTGATATCAGCAAATTCTACTGTATATGCTTTGCCAACAATTGTACTTTCCATTGATTTACAACTGTTTTGTAAATTTGCTACATAACCACCATTATATAAGTTACATAAGTTTGTCAACCCATCGCACATATCACTAAGTGAAAAATTACACAATTGATTCATATTTGGGTGCGCGCTTAATATACTTTGGAATTGATTCAGATTTTAAATCTGTTTTTTCAACTACTTAAGATTATTTACTTGGTTAAATAAAATAGTATTTTCAATACATCCCACTTGATTATATACTTGTAAAACTATACGAAACTGTATGCTGATTATCAACTCATAAAGGCGGTGGAGGTGGTAAGGTGTTTAACACTTGTTCATTATCAGATTCAACAGATTCTGGAATAGATAAAACATCGTCATTATCAATACTACCATCCATATTATTAGACGAAGGCGTTGGCAACAACAGTTCATTTGTATTCAAAGATGGCGGTGGTGGTAAGGTAGAATTTGCTGTTGGAATTGGTGCAGCTGTTGGAACTGGTGCAGCCGTTGGAATTGGTGCAGCCGTTGGAATTGGTGCAGCCGTTGGAATTGGTGCAGCCGTTGGAATTGGTGCAGCTATAGGAATTGGTGCAGCTGTAGGAATTGGTGCAGCTGTAGGAATTGGTGCAGCTGTAGGAATTGGTGCAGCTGTAGGGATTGGTGCAGCTGTAGGAATTGGTGCAGCTGTAGGAATTGGTGCAGCTGTTGGAATTGGTGCAGCTGTTGGAGTTATTTCAGTTGCTATCATAGGAGTTTTAGATTTACTGGGCTTGGTGTCATCATCATCAGACCAGCCATCATCATCATCATCATTGGAAAAACCTCTTTGAATTCTTCTTTGATTTTCTAAAGCTTTAGAGTCAAAAGAGCTAGTTGAAACATTTGATATAGATTTGAAATATTGCTGGTTACCATCTTTTCTACTTCTGTCCGTACTGTCATTGTTGTGGGCAACATGCAAGGAATTTGATGAAAGGTTTTGATTACTTGAAAGTTGAACAATAGAAGATAATGGTTCTTCGTTAGATGGGACCAAAGATTGCATTTCAAAATTTTCTGCCTTATTGTTTGAAGAAGAATCAACAACATATTCGTCTGCCTCAGCTTCAGCAACTTTTTTCCTTAAATCTGCTAATCTTTTTTCTTTCTCAACTTTTTTCTTCATTTTTAATCTTTCTAACTGTTCTTTCAACCTCCTTTCTTCTTCATCTTCACTATCTGGATCACTGTCAATTCCGGTTTCATGAACAGGATTGGGAATACTCAAAGTACTTGAATGGTTAGAGACGGATTGGGGTTGAAAATTTGCGGGCTCTTCAACAAATGGTGTAGAGACTTCATCATTTTTTTCAACAGATTGGGTACCTCTTCTTGAACGACCTCCATTACGACGATCTAGACCAAATTTAGCAAGCTTTTCTTTCATTCTCTTCTGTGCACTTTCCTTCAAATATGCAGTTCTATCTTCGACATTTTTGGATTGAGCAAAGGATTTTTCTTTAAAATGCTTGTTTTCCTTAGCCAAACTTAGTTGTTGAACAAAATTAAATACTTCCTTTTCTAAACCAACACCAAATTCCCATTTTTCAAATGCAGAATTTTCGTTATCTATTTTCTTGCCAACTAAAAATGATTTTAAAGAAGCAGATATATCAGAAATTGAACTCCTGACATCTTGAACTATTTCTTCATTTTCCTCTGCTTCCTTTTTGATTCTGCTAATCTCTTCATTGACCTTTAAAGAATTATTTGTATTGTTTGTTGATTCTATGGATGTACCAGTTAGACTCGCCATTCTTGATCTTAATAAAGCTCTGCTCTTAGCTTTCTTTCTATCATTGTCGGTTATCTCTCCATTTAAACCAGTACCTGAAATAGAAGTTGGATTCTTTAATTTACATAACTGAATTTTAGCGTCACGAATTTCGTTTTCAATTAAAGCAATCTTCGAAAATAAGCTTGGAACCTTATTATAGATATCGGTTAACCTTTCTCGAGACTCCGAAGAAATTTGGTTTCCATTTTTCAATGTCTTGATGTTTTTGATATCCTCAACTACAGTAGCAATCATTCCGAGTTCGTCAGTCAGATCTGTTGGCTTTTGTTTCAGTTCTTCTGCTTTTGGTCTATCATTTGATATAGGTTTCGATTCTGGTTCAGGTTTTTGTTCTCTCTCAACATCCGTAATAATATTGTCAATAGCTGGATATTTATGTTCAACATCCTTGTTGTTTAAACTGGCATCAGAAATAGGTTCTTTCACAGGAAAAGCTTTTCTGCGATTTCTAAAAGTTGGCAAGTTGTCATCATCATTCTTGAAGTTAGAAGCACTGATTCTCGCTGAAGTGTTGCCTGACGTAGTAGTATTTTTTAATTGATTTTTGACACTATCTAAAATTTGTGCACTAGAAGGTACCAAACTAGGTGGTAAGACATTAGGTAAAGATTTACCATTCAATTTTCTATACACTAGATGCATACCTAAGGCAAATTCTTGTTTATTCAATTGCCCACTGTTATTAATATCACATAAGTTCCAAATATGTTCTAAATCATTTCTATTCAATCCAGACTTTCTAAAGATTTCTACGGCAGTTGGGGAATCAATTAAACCTTTTTTAGCTGAGTCATAAGTTTCAAAAATACCATAAAATAAAGACTTTTCCTCTAAAGTAAGATGGTCGTCATCATTGATTGAAGGATTACTAACAGTCATTTGGTTGTTAAGACTTTGAGAATAAATTTCGTTATTACCAAACCCCGTCTTTTGAGCCGTCAATGGAATGGTTGGATTAAAATTGGAAGGTGGTAAATAACCAGTAGTCTGTGGTTGCAACAATTGTGGAGATAATCCCATCGATTGAGCACCAAACGAAAGGGGTGGCATTGAACCTGTTTGGTTTTGGGCTAAATTAATGAACCCACCAGTATTTTGAGACTGAATTAAACCACCACCAGTAACTTGACTTTGTAATCCGCCAAATGAAGTTTGAGGCATCATTTGACTTCCTGTCATTTGATTCATTAAACCTCCCGTCATTTGCATTGGCATACCAAAAGATGTTTGAGGCATCATTTGACCTCCAGTCATTTGGTTCATTAAACCACCAGTTGTTTGAACTGGCATACCGAAACTTGTAGTTGGCATTAATCCAGTTGGCTGAGGTTGTAAATTGGCGAAGCCTGAATTAATCATCTCATCAAATGGTGTTGTGGCTTTAACTTTGTCATTTGAAGCAATACTTAAATTAATTGCATCAATAAAACTGGAAACTTCATTTTTGGTTTTAGTATCTAATTCATATGGAATCGAATCACCTTGTAAAACATTATTGATTAAGTGCATAGCCAAAGCAAATTCGGGAAATAATAATTCACCAGCCTTGCTTGTATCACAAAGTGACCAAATTTTAGCAAGTTCGGATGGTTTTAAACCTGATTTCAATAAAATGGCTCTACAATCTGTACCAGTAATAGTGTTAGAACCTGGTTTCACGACAGATCTGAACAAAGTTTCAAATTTAGCCTGGTCATTGGCAGTAATAAATGATAGTCTAATAATTGGAATCTTTATTTCGTTGTTCACACCACTATTAGCAAAAGAATTAACAAATCCAGTTGCAGTTGGTTTTAGTGGTTCTAAAGGTAGTTGTGATTGTTGCATATAAAATCCAGTTTGTTGAGGTTGCAAAGGTGTTTGCGCGTTGGGTTGAGGTTGGATTTGCTGATTTATCTGCAATTGTGGCTGGGTTGGATAATAACCAGTACCTTGAACTTGTAAAGGCTGTTGAGCTGGATAAAAACCTGTTCCTTGGGCTTGTAGTGGTTGTTGGACAGTTTGTTGAGCGGTTGTAGAACCTGCTTGTTGAGTCGAATAAAATCCAGTGCTTTGAGTTTGTAAAGGTTGTTGGTTAATTACTTGATTTGTAGTTTGGATACCAGTTGGTTGTAAAACCTGTTGACTTTGAAACGATGGGTAATAACCAGTTGATTGTTGCTGTAAAGTAGCTTGATTTCCTTGGAGACTTGGTGTAGAAGCAGATTGCAACATAGGTTGTGTATAATAACTACTTCCTAAGGTACCATTTTGTTGTTGGGCACCATTAGAATTCATCATATAACCTGATTGTTGGTTTTGAGCCTGCTCTTGATAAGCATTCTCCACAAATGATTTCGTTTGCTGCAGTTGCGGTTGATAAAATCCATTGTTAGCTCCAGATACATAACCACTATTTCCGTTAGGGTTATACATCCTGAATATCTTTATGCACTTTACCTGGTCCGTTGAAGTTGTTAAGAAATTTTACAAAATCTTTATCAAGCACTAATTTTAATTTTCCTATTTTTCAGAAGTACGAAAAAAGCTGATACTTGAAAAAAAATTGTAAGTAAAAATGAGTAATGTCAATTTAAGTGCTTTGATTTGAAATTCGTAAATAAACAAATACAATTTGTATTTTCTTTTGATCTATACAAACTTTGCTCTATCATGATGATATGGATAAAGTGATGCACTTTTTAACTGTATTATTTTAAAAAAAAAAAAATTTTGAAATGTAATTTAATCCTTTATAAGCTGCATCAGTACTAACAGAATAGTTACATTTTTTAAAACAATGAAGCTTTTCGTTGTAATTTATATTTTTTTTTATATATCTTACTTTTTAATAAAGTAAATTATATTTAAACAACGTATAAAATCCGTCAGCAAACAATAGATGATAATTTGCAAAAGCTTTTGATTGTGGGTGTATGATGACAGGGCGATGTAGTTAAATATGATATGTCACTAGATGGCAGAGCGGAAATAAAGATACTTTATTAAACTTATAATTTTTCAAATTGGTTCTTGAGGAATTCAAGCAGATGGCAACAATTTTGAAATGGTTGCTTCCATAAAAACGAATTCCCCAAAATTCAAAACGACTAATATCTTTCGAAGAAAAGTTAAATAAAATGCCTAAATAAAGCACAATTGGCGCACAAGATCCATTTTATAAGCCTATATTTTGAACTTACTGATGAAGTTTTCTTGCTGTCATAAAATAATTATTGTTTCAACAAAAGAAAGGTATTTAATTGCAAGGTTCTCAGCAGCTATGTGACTTTTAAGACAATACTTACTGATATTATGGCGTGATTATTTAGGAGTTTAACATCCGACAAACAAACACGTCATAAATTCTATATTACTTCTAATCTTTATCATATAAAAGAAGGTACAATATATGATATGTATTTTATGTATGTTATGTATTAAAAGGAATAACGAATATAGTTATAAGAAAATATGAACGTTCAAGATAACGTGCCAACTAATGTTAATGTGGCCAATAATAATTATGTTATATCAAAACATAAATATATAGAGGACTTGAAACAAAACTTACCATAATACTATGTTGTTTAATTTTGAACTTGTTACCTTCTAATAAATAGAATTCTCAGACGTAAAAAAACGAATGTATTGTATAAATACCGAAATGCTTCCAATCGGAGTCGAACCGATGATCTCCACATTACTAGTGTGGCGCCTTACCAACTTGGCCATAGAAGCCTGTTTTGTTGCGGTTTTCTGGGACTGCCATAATAGTCGAGAAAAGTTTGTCTTTTAGTCTAAAGCTCGAACTAGGTATTCTTTTTATATTTAACACGTTTAATATAATTTACCTAAAAAAATATTTTTCTATTATTCTCTGCTAAATAATTAAAGTACTACAGTGTTTGTGTGTGTACACATAATTCCAAACAAATAATGAGAAAACAATGATCAAAAATGGTAATATCAAAACAAATACTAATAAGATTATGAACCAAATTGGTAATATCTAAACATTAGATGAAAATTTTTTTAGCGTTTCTTTTTATCTGTCCAAACAATATAATAGGACAAAAATTTATTTTATATAAATTGAACAAACAGAACGTTGTTTCTGATAATTCGTCCATCATTAATCCTTTATATATTGTCTATATTTATTTTATATAGACAGCGACAAAATATATACTATAATATTTTTAGTTTTTACATTTAAGGTCATAAATTATAATGAATTCTAATTATTCCACAATTAATGATGAACAATTGTCTGATTCAACGGCTTTTGCCCAAAAAGTATAAAATGAATATATAAAAGGTGATAAAAGATAAATAAATATTAATGATAGTTTGGTCAATTATTCCAAATATTTATACTTTTACAATATCGTATTACATGATACTAAAGCATACAACTTTCTGACATATTTGATTTTTGAATGTTTAATTTTAAACTAGTTATTTAAGTAATAGAAGTAATATTCCACATTATCATTTCCTAATAGTTAACAGTCACGTGCTTTTGCACGTTGAATAAAAAAACTAAGTTTAATATTTGTTCAATGGCGGCTATATTCCAATAACAATGATTTTATGAAAAATACAATGAATTATGACTATAATTCCAGCAAAAAATTCTAAATAAACTTTTGAATGGAATTTACTGAAACTTATATATTTTTAATATTATTTTTTGCTCGCAGCACTTTATTTTCTTCTATTTACTCACTTGGATATGTCCTGTGGCTCAGCTACTATATTTTGCTATTTAACCTTAGCTATAATTATTCTAAAATTACGATTGCCAATATTGGTAATTCATCTAATTTTAGATTCCAGCAGTAAGACTAACTAATTATGTACTAATATCTACTTTTCTTATATCTATATCTCGAGAAGGTCTGGTGTGGGCAGCCATGATCCCCTAAATTTAGTTACCAGGTTAATATTATAACGTCCTGTTAACAACAGTGTAGTTATTATGCTAACAACTTGCAAATTTTATGTTTTTGTTTAATTTTTAGGGTTGATTGAAATAAGTTTACAATAAAAAAATCTCAAAACTAGGAAAAAACTACATATCAAATAAACAAAAATCAAAATCTAGAAAGAAGAAAATTCAAAACGTTGTGTGGTATTGCACAATATTTCCAATTCAAAATATCTTGATATTTATCAAATTTATATATCTTTATGATTTTTTATTTTGAAGTATTTCATATTTTATATAAAACTTTTACAGCCATAGAGAACGTCTTCTGAGTTACTTTGATCTTTAATCTTCTATTAACCTATTGTATTCAATTAATGTCGGTTATAATTTAATATTAAGTGAACTAATTTTAAGATAAAATTGCATATTTAAAATCGGTAAATAATTGTCACAGCACTTTGCAAGTCCACAATAACTTCATTTCCTTATTTTATTTATGTGTTTTTGTTAATTTTTATTTTAAATGCATTTTATAACTTTATACAACACTTTAATAACAACATAAAACATCAAATACTTATATTTTGACTTCTAAATGCTGGAGCCTAAATTTAGATGGACATTATTCAATATGGAAATAGAAGAAAAAATAACTTAGTTAATTACAAATGTTAGCAATTGGTAAACTCCGTGCAGGACCCCAATTTAACATCTAAAAATTTATTTATGTTACGTTTGAAATTTGCAACAATTATTCACATAAACAATACATGTGAGTAATGGAATAAAATATAATCAAGATTAAGTGTAAAACTGTCAAATATTGAATTTAGTACAACTATGTTCCAACCCACAGCCTCTTATCATCAATTCTGAATTAATTAGAAAGATAATCAATTCTCTGTTGTTAAATTTCAATATCCAACAATTTAATTGAAAGATACAGTTGCACAGTTTATTTGAGCCTAAATTAAGGTTAATATCACATTTTAAAATCATTCAATGAATACTAGACTTAGCACTAGTTTAACGTGATAAAGAAATAGGAATCAAAAAACATTATTTGTCACATAGTTTTCAATTTGAAAGATTTTCTTTATTAAAATGAGGATTAAGAATTAAACAGAAAAAATTTAACAATACGAAGGTAAAAGATCCTACTGTTTACATTCTTATTTTTTGCTCCCAAGAACATCACAGAAAAACAAATGGGATGTCAAAATTCATTTAAGTTTGCTATATACACGGAACAACTTTCATGGAGCAATCAACGTTGAATAAATTATTGTTTTACGTGGAAAAGCTCGAATGCTATTCCTTTTTTGTTACTAATAGCCACAATCCAAAATAAATTTACTGTATGAAGTCATAAACATGAAAAGATTCTAAAACCTATTTTAATATTTCTTTGTTTTTTAACAAAATAAAATTCATATGTACTATTTATAAAGGGAATATTTATGGATCGAAAGAGACTCATTGAATATGAAAGTTAAAAAAACGCTCGTGACCTGTCCATCAGATAATTTTATAAATTTATCTTGTGAGAATTAAAAATGTTAGACAGTCAATTATTTACTCTCTTTTTCGAAAAGCGCTATCCAAAACCTTTTGTTTTGAACGATATCAACTTTCCAATAATCACAGGCTTGAAAAAAAAAAATACCTATGCAGTAAAAGCTGAAATTCAAAAATTTTTTGGTTACTTAAAACTTTAGTGCGTTTAAAGACATATGTGGGAGTTTGTATACACCAAGTAAAAAACAGGGAATTACGAAATAGCTACCATAGAAGAAAAAATCTATGGTATACGATGCAAGTATTAATCGAAAATAATAACAAAGCTATTTTTGTTTTTTTTTAATTTTTTGAAGTAGTTAACGAATTTGCTTTCTGAGAGCTGTAAGACTTACAAAGCTTTCGTTTGTGCGTAAATTATCCATTTAAATGAAGACTTGAGTTTGTTTGTATTTACCTTTGCTCAATTCAAACATAAGTTTTTCTTTTTTTGTCATTTTTTCCTTTTATAATTTTGACTTGAAACAAATGATGATCTAATACCAAATAAGTTAAATTGTATTTAGGATTTGTTTACCTATGCCTTTTCTTTGTCGTAAATATTTTTTTAGTTTGGCGCGAATGTTTTAAAATAGAATAGTTTAAGCCTGTGACCTAAATGGGTAATTCTCTACGAGTCCCTTTTTGGCGGAAAATCGCTTAAATTCACCTATGAGGATATATTTTTGGGTTTCTACATGATAAAATTTCATTTTTCAGGTGATATTTTGCTTGAAAAACTGCCTTTTTTCTCCGTTTTGGTTTTTCACAGGTTTTCACTGGGAGAGTATATACCGTTTAAAACTTTAAACGACACGGTCCAGTGGCAATCTTTTCAATTAAACGAAGTCTAGAACATTTCACCGCGTTGAAATTCGTTAATGTTTATTTTGAATTTTTGAACATCTTGAACTGATTTTTCAATATAAATAATGATAGCAATTACAACAACGAGGACTTTTCTTCCTTAAACCTTTTTTGTACAAGCAATTAACAAAAACAACTACATTCGCTTTCCCATATATATTAAAAATGAACTCTAAAATCGCTGTCTTATTAGCTGCTGCTTCCGCTGCTTACGCTTTATCTGATGACCAAGTCAAGCAATTAAACATTTTATTTTCCGATGTTTCTTCTAACTTAGATCAATACATGGCCTTAATTAACGGTGGTTTATCTTTTGACCAAATTCCAGCTGGTTTCGTTGATATTGGTGAACAAATTGCCTTAGGTGACGGTTCTGATTCCTACACCACCTTATACTCTGAAGTTGATATGGCTGGTTTCTCTTCTATGGTTACCGGTTTATCTTGGTACTCTGAAAGATTAGCTCCAGCTTTCAGCTCTGCTGATGTTCCAATGGGTGGTGCCGCTGCCACTACTTCTAAGGCTGCTGAAACCACTTCTACTAAGGCTGCTGAAACCACTACTTCTAAGGCTGCTGAAACCACTACTTCTAAGGCTGCTGAAACCACTTCTACTAAGGCTGCTGAAACCACTACTTCTAAGGCTGCTGAAACCACTACTTCTAAGGCTGCCGAAACCACTGCTTCTACTTCTACCAAGGCTGCTGAAACCACTGCCGCTACTTCTACCAAGGCTGCCAAGGCTTCTACTTCCAAGGCTGCTGAAGCTTCTGCTGCTGCCATTTCTCAAATTGGTGATGGTCAAATTCAAGCTACCATTCAAACTCAAACCGCCAACGGTGCCGGTAAGGCTGTTGTCGGTTTAGGTGCTGGTGCCTTAGCTGCTGCTGCTTTATTATTATAAGTTTGATAGAATTATATTACAATTACGAATAATATTTTCATTTTAATTTCTATAATTTATTCTTTCTTTTAATGTTGACATAAATATATGTGTTTATGATTGAGCGAAAAACAATCAATTTGATTTTTATTGCTTTTTGTTAATTCTTATATACATATATATTAAATTGGGTTCTTTTCATATATAGTCAAAAAATTTATAAGTATCTTACTCTTTCGGTTTTCTGTATTTATAGATTTAATAACCTTTTTTTTTCGAAACCTTTCTTATCTTGTATTTACTGTTTAAATTGAAGTGTAAGGGAGAAATAATTACGATCTAAAGTGAATTAAGAATCCGTTACTTTACGAAGCTTGGAGGCAAAAAGAAATTTTGTAGACATCGATAGGTTTGTTTTTCATATATAAAAGTATGTAAAAAATGGGGTCATTAGAACAATTTTTGTATAATGAAACAATTATTTTCTATATTGTTCTGGTAACCAATCCTTTGGATTAACTGGCTTTTGTTTTTCTGTTTTTTCATTTTCCATTTTGTTCATGTAACGATAAGAGAAAAAACCAACGACTGCTAAGAACATAACTTGAATTGATAAAAATTGTGGATTAAAGATTGACATTAATGGTTCTTGCATATTAATTAAAGTTGGATTAACTGCTACAGTAGTAGGTTTGACTTCTTCAACAGTTTCATCTAACTTGGCAGTTTCATTAACAGTATGCACCATTGGGAAAAGAAAATATTGACCTGCTGCAATATTAAATTTGACTTTTTGAATAAAGTTTAATGTTTCATTTTTTTGGGCGAATAAATCATCTAATTCACCAAATGAAATTTTAGAAACTTGTTGACCGGTTTCTTGAGATATAATTTCACCAGAAACACCTATGACGGAAACATTGTAATTTTCATGATTGACAAAAGTGTAATTTAATAAAATTGTTTCATCCATGTCAACACTAAGAAATTTATTTTCTTCATAATCATCTCTATCTAATAAATTATAAGTAATGTTAAAATTTGCAGTTGGGATATTACTATCAGTAGCCATCTTTTCATTACCAACGAATTGACCATCACCCTCTGGAGCATTATTAATAATGATATTATTATTTTCAACTATTTGTTCGTTGATAAGTTTGCCATCCTTGATAATGTCTTCACTCAAAGCAGTTCGTAAGAACAATGCTAACCAGGTTAATTTTGTAAATTGCATTTTGATTATTGTGATAAAGAGCTAAAAAATAAGTGATAACTTTATACAAACTGAGTTATCGATAATAAGTAAAAATTCAATGAAACACTATTGTTTTCGATAAAAATCAACCAACAGCTTTTAAATTATATATATTAATTACATGAAGTAAATTGATTTTCCCTATGCAAATCTGTCAAAAAAGGAAAACGTGTTCAATTGAGGAAACTTGTCTACAACTGAGATATGAAAACCTATGACTGTTAACAAATCTTGAATCCATCATTATTACCTCCAAAAACACCCAAACATGTTTTTGCTCGAGATTTTTCCAACTTTTAATATTTTTTTCCTTCGAAATCCGTTTTTGGAATTTACAACTTTAAATTTCCTGAAAGAGTAAAATATTCCGGGGATTCCTATTTGGGTAAAGGCTTTTCTTTTATCAGAATGGCGTTTTTCATTTATAAAAGAAGAATTTTTTTTTCCAAAATCACCTAACGGTACTTTTATTAAGGCTTTATTTAGAAATAAACAAAACAAAACAAAACAAAACAAAATTTTTAACAAACTAACTTCTAACTTAAGTTAAAAAAAAGTTCGATTTCCAAAACAACAAACGAATCAATTTACCATTACAATTTACCTGCGTTTAATACACATTTCACTACTACGCGACCAACAAAATATTATTAAATCATTAGTTATTTTTATTTAAGAGAAATTATTATTATTAAAATCATTATTCCCCTAAATTAAAAATGGCTTACTAAATATTTTGTTTTAAATATTAAATATCAGTAAACTTATAAATTATTATCCAGATTTTTTTAAATATTAAAAAAATTATAAGTTTTTGTTAAATTTTATTTTATTCCTCCTTTGAAAATGTGTTAAATTAAATTATATTTGAAGATTATCTTCCTTTTTGGTAGTATTTATCTATTCCCTTTATTCTAAAGAAATTTTTTTGAAAAAAATTCCTTACTCTGTTTTTGTTTTATTATTATGATGTCTAATTAATTACCATAGTACTTTGAAAATGGTTTTACCATAAATATTATATTTCATCTTATTCTATTTTATTAAAAAGAAAAAAATAACAACCCTATTAAAAAAATTATTTTAAATGTCCGCAATTAACCCAATGTCAAGTTTATTTACCACAAACGATTCTATTGAATCTAGTGGTAAATCCTTAATTTCAACTAATCAATGTACTAATCAATCCACAAATGATACAATGATTATTAAAAAAGAAAGTGATGATTCACTTTTATTTAATACCTTCCTTGAAGATGATCAAATTGATAATTCTCCAATGATTTCAAGTTTGAAGCATGAATTAGATAATGCTGTTGTCGATGCCTTCTTTACATCAAGTACCGATTCAACACCAATGTTTTCTTATGATAATCCATCCAATAATGGCAATAATGATCAACAGTGGTCATCTCTTTTTGATGATGACATTCCAGTGATTACTGAAGAGAATGTTTTACAAAATGATAAAATTATTGAATCCACTCATAATTTAGTTGATTCTTATCCTTCAACAACTACATCATTTTTGCCAACACCAATTATTGAAGATGCAAAATTGCAAACTAAGAAATCAACGAATCGTATCTCTAAACCATCGGTTGGCCTAGTAAATATTTCAAATTTTGGTGCTGATGTTTCTTCCGGTTTGAAGAAAAGTTTCAGTGATAATAATATTACCAGTCCTAAGGCTAAAGTTGATCATTTAGGTATTATAACTTATAATCGTAAGAACCGTTCAGCTCCATTAACTCCAGTCATTCCTGAATCAAGTGACCCTGCTGCTTTGAAACGTGCTAGAAACACTGAGGCAGCCAGACGTTCTCGTGCAAGAAAGTTAAAGAGAATGAATCAATTAGAAGATAAAGTGGAAGAGTTATTAAATAAAAATACATCACTTGAAGATGAAATTCTTAGATTAAAAAATCTATTAAATAACAATAGTATTAGTTTTTAATTAAATTTAATATTGTTGTATTAGCCAAAACTTTTTTTTGTATAGTTTTTACGTAAATATATAAATTATTCTTGTTTTAATTTGATAGTTCTTTGATCTAAACTAATACCAAGATTTTTTTTAACTGACTGTTATACTTCATTGAATGAAAAAAGTTATAGACAATCTATCTCATAGTTTTGTTGTCGTCAGATATGAATTTAATATCCATTTAAGAAAATAATTATATTTTATTATATCATTCAATTAACCACCATGTAAGGTTGAAATGAAGGAAATAATATCATTATCTTCTAACACATAATCCATGTCACCTTCTAATTCCCAATCAGCATTATTAATTAAAGTAAGGACACCAGGTCTTATATTATCATCTTCCATAAATGTTTCAATATCTAATTTGTTAGCAATCATTTTATCAACGATGTGATTAACTAAATCTCTGACCGTAAATTCATTTTGACCTTCAAGAGTGACCTCATGAATTCTTTGATTATTAACGATAACATCTAAACCACCAAGAAATTCAACTTTTACACCAACCATTTTGAAAATTTGAGTTTTATATGTATCTTGTTCGATGCTTTTTGTTATATTTTAATTTTAATTTTCAAAAAATTTTAAAATTTTCTAAAATTGTCTTTTTTTGTTTCAAAATAATAATTTATATATGTCAATGGGTATTTTATTATATATGCAAAATTATATTATCAATTTAAAAATTAATCCAATTAATAAATGATGAACTTTTCAAATAACAATAAGAATTATTAGTTTTGTTCAGTAATTGGGAATGTTTGGTTTGTGGTTCATACTATCATTATGTTTATTTTTTTTGTTTCGTTTTACTGATAATTAATTGAAAAAAATTAAATTAATTCATTAATCTTTGTATATATCGATTTATTCATCAGGATTAACAACAGTTAATTTATTATGTGTATTTCCATTTGATATGATTGAACCTGTACTTATTCTACGAGAATCATCAAACGGATTATCCGGTGTCTTCAAATATATGTTGTCATTATTATTTTTGTTGTTAGTAACGTTATTAGCATTATTGTTATTATTAGTATCATTATAATTAGTATTATTAGTATTATTACTTATATTACTATTGTCGAAATCATTTTCACCTAATTTATTGTCATTCATAACAATACTATTTGATGAATTAGTAAAAGTATCATTCGGAACATATTCAACAGGTTTAATAGCCTCTTGATATTCTTTCTCCATTCTAGCCTCTTCACGTTTCATGTTATAATGTCTAACACCTAAAATCAGTAAAACAATAATAATTAATGCACCTACAACACCACCTACAACACCACCAGCAATTGCACCGACATTAACTTTCTTTTTAACGTTACCATTTTTATTATTATTTGATAAAGTTGAATTTGTAACATTATTAGTCGGTAATAATTGTGAACTCTTTGTAATTGTATTAGTAACAAAAATAGTTGAACCACCTTGTGTATGTAGTGCAGTTGAAGTAATTACTGATGTTTGAATTACATCTTCAGCAGTAATTATTGTGCTCACTTGTGCTGATGTAGTGGTGTCTAATGTATTGGCTGTTGTAGCGTCATTTGTATCACTTGTTGTAGTGGTTGGCGTTGTTGTTGGATTTGTGGTGGTTAAAGAACTTTCTGCTACATTAATATTTGAGACAGCCACTAATGTTGGTATACTAGAAGTAGGATTAGTTGTCGTTGGGGATAAAATTGTTGTTTTTGAATCTGTAGTGGAAGTGGTTGTCGATGTTGATTTCGTTGTTCCAGCACTATTATCTGAGCCATCATTTGATGTATCTAAATCATCACTTATTGAATAAATAGAATATGCAGATGCACCACCACACATTTCCTGTGAATAACCAAAACAATAAGTGTTACATTGTGACGAAACAGTTAAAGATGATGATAACGGGTTTGTATTACCACAGTAACAGTCACTATGATCAGTTAATGCAAAAAATTTATAGCCTTTACCATCACAAGCACTGTGACATAAAGATGATGACTGATATTGATCTGTATTATCTTTACTAAAGCCAGATGGTAAAGAACTGTAACAGTTAATTAGTTTATAACCTTGACAATTTATTGTTAAACTTAACAATATTGCTATAGATATTAATTTGATATTCATTTTGCTTTTAAAATTATTAAAAAGTTTATTAGCTAGTAATATCTTCTTTCGTTTGCTATTACGTTCTAATGATATTTATCTTTACTGGTATTATTGTTGCGTTTATTACTATTACTATTGCTATTTTATCAAATGACTGAACCTCTCAAAATGATCAAATAGGGTTAATTAATAAATAACCAGACAGGTAAAACTAAAGTTTGAAAGAATTTTTAAATTTATATGTTATAGGGATGATAATGAAAACAATATTGTGAAAAGAAATATTGTATTTTTCTTTTTCTTATTTCTGTTGTAATAATAAATAGATTAAATTGTTATGTTTCAATTTAGCAATGTTTCCAATTTCAAAAATAGATAAAATAAAATCAAAATGATGAATTTCCATTTCGTCAAAATTTGTCGTGTTACGTGATTTGCAGCGTCTCAATGGAGTAATCAGGGCTTGCATTTGTCTTTTTCGTGTATGGACAAATAGTTTTGAAAACGTTTCGTTAGGGTTTCTGCGCACGTTTGTTAGGGTTTAGCTTTGTTCTTTCCCGATTGATTCATAGCCTCCCCACAACAATTGTAAGTTACGCTTTTGTTCATGGAAAAGGAGAAGTTCCATTTCTGATCAAAAATGACAACTCCAAATTGGATAAAAAACACATTAGTAATCAAATTATGAGTAATCACGTCATTAGTTATTACCTAGTGTAAGCAAAAAATCAAAAAAAATGATAACGTAATAAATAAACTTGTCTTTTCCTTTTTTTTCTTTTCACTTGAATATAAAAAGTTGCACAAAATTGTACAAGATATAACTAGAACCTACCTAATTTACATTTTCGTAGGTAAATTGATTTAAAACGAGAAACAGAAATGAACACATTAATATTAGGCGCAACTGGTCTTTGTGGTAGCAATATTTTGAAATATGTACAAACTACAAATAAAATAAACGAAATCCATACCATTACAAGATCACCCATTACACAAAATGATAACGATAACGAGAAAGTCATTAATCATTTAGAAAAAGACAATACTAAATGGGGAGAAATAATTAAAGAAAAAATTGGCGCAAATAAAATTGAAATCGCTTTTAGTGGCCTTGCAACCACTAGGGCTACCGCCGGTGGCACTGACAATCAGTATAAAATTGATCATGATTTAAATATCGAACTAGCTAAAGTTTTAAAGGAACAAGGTTGTAAAACATTTGTTGTTGTTTCATCATTGGGTGCGTCAGTAGACTCAAGATTTTTCTATATGAAAATGAAAGGTGAAATTGAAAGAGATCTAATTGATTTAGATTTTGATCATTTAATCATTTTAAGACCTGGTATGTTATTAGGTGAAAGATTAAAAAAACATAATGGTTGGGGTACGTTACTTGGTACCTGTATTGGTAATTTATTTTATCGTTCACGTTTGCAAAGCTTAGTGAAATATCCAATCCAAGGTGATGATGTTGCTAAAGCTGGTGTTTATTTAGCTTTAAATGCTAAGGATAAAGTTCAAATTGTTGAAAGTGGCGAGTTATTAGATATAGCATCAAAGTGTAATCTTGAATAATCGAATCAGATTATAAAGCAAAATAATTAGCTGACAATAATATTACTATAATACGAGTACCTCTTCGGTGGGAAAAAAATTCAAAATCAAAGAACAGTTAAAATTTTTTCAATTATCCGGTTTTAACTCTCCCACTTACACATTCAATATAAAAATCTATTACAGATATACTATATATTCGAATAAATAAATTGCTTCAAGTGACGAGATTAATTCATTGATTCTTTTTGAGCACTAACTGACTTTGTATTTCTTAAATCGTAGTTCTTATAAATATTCCTTTACAAATATGTTAGCTTGTAAGTAGGTAAAAACTTGATGCAAATATAACTATACGGTAAACATATTATATAAGTGGTAAACCCAAATCTAGCGTCAAGCTAAACTTAGTTGCATTAAGTTTTGAAATAAAAATTATACATCTGTAAAAATTAAGACTAAAAAATTAACAAAAAGAACTCATAGAATAAGATAGCAGGTATCATTTACAATTAAATAAGTAATCTGAGTATTCAAAAATTTAATATCCACAAGTATCGGTACGTAAAAAAAATTGATTTCGCCCAGGATCGAACTGGGGACGTTCTGCGTGTTAAGCAGATGCCATAACCAACTAGACCACGAAACCAACTTGTAATGTATAAATTTCTTTTGGCCCCTTAATTATTAAAATCAGTTATGTGGTATGCTTATAAATTGTCTAGATGTATAGTGCAAATCGTAGTTAATATTTATGTGATTTCCATTACGTTATATTAAGTTTATATTAGATATCAGTATACTAGTAGATTGGTATATTCTCTATGTAAAAAATACTGATATCAATTAGTATAGAGTAATGATAGTTATCCTTTTTCTATGAAATGTATATACATTGCTCTATATTGTTCTATTCTTGCTTTACAATAAATAATTTGTTTTTTTAATTCAAATTCGCTTTCTCGAGCTGATCACGTGAATTTATTTGTCATAATTTAGCGTCAAATTACTACAGAAAACAACATTTTTGTAGTAATTTATATTCTAGAAAATATTACTTTTGGTTATTGAATTCGAAAGGAGCAAATAGGTAACTTTACCTCTAAGTTTTGAAGCAGAATTTTGGCTTTAATTGTTGTTAGGATTACTGAAGCCCTTGGAAGTAATTCCTTTTGAATTCATTATATATTGACTATAATTATATATAAAGAGTCGTGGGTGATTGTATATCTTGATTATCTAAACTTTGTTTTACAGCAATAAAATTTTATTACAGACACTTGCAAGAGCTAATGGTAAATAATGTTAAAAGTAATTAATCAAGTTAATGTTGCCAATAATATAAGCATAGTTCAATCACATTACTTCATAACGATATTTTTATCCCAAGGAATACATTAACATTATCAGATATTAATTTATTTTAGTGTCCAATAATTAAGAACTCTCAGTATTAAAAAACGGAAACAGCTCTTGAGTTGTCTTTACTATGATTATGGAAACTGTCAAGTAATAAATGTTACCCTTGGTATACAATGAAGATTATCGAATCTTCAACTGTTTTGTATTTTTTTATAAACTAGCCCCTTTAAATTTAGGATTACTTTGCCTTTACTTTCATTTAAAGTTGAAAAAGCTCCAAAATCAAAAAAAAGTTTTCCAAAACAACATTGCTTGCTAGATGATTTAATGTTTACACAATTCAACCATAGTAAGGTAGGCCTGCATTATAAGAGTACAATAGTTAGTTCCATTCTTGCGTTCTTTTGAAAAAAAACCTTTGATTAATGATATTTACCACTTTTTAATTCGAACGATGTTATCACGAAAATAGTTGCACTGCAAATTTCATTTAAAACAAAAAATAAAAAAAGTTGCTACAAAATAGCTGCTGATTCCAAATCCATTAAAACAAAAAGTCTACAGAATCAGAATGACGTTCTAATAAAAAAGTTCGTTCCAATTTTTTTTTCTTTTGATTTTTGTCAACTTTAATTTTTTTGAGATTTTTTTTTCTGCGATTTATTTTCTGATTTTTATCAATTTTAGAGGGGTTTTTCGGATTGGTGAAAAATTATAAAAGTCAACTTACCATTTTAGAATAATATTGTCTAAAATAAAATAAACTAGAATTCCTTCACCAAATATATATATTAGTACATTATGTCATACACAAAGCATCCACAAGTGGTTCCAAAGAAAGAAGAAAATATTTTGAACTTTTTATTAGATACTAGAAATCAATTATCTCAATTAAGACAAAATAGAAAACAGTATTTAAATTCGGTTGAAGTTCAAAATACATATCAAAATGTTTTAACAAAAGTTAGAGAATTAGATGATATCAGAAAAAATGATCATTTATCACCATCAACCAGTGCGGCAACTTTGATCCACAGTGCAGAATTGCATAATAGAGTAGATTCTGTTTTAGATGATGTTTTTCAATTATTGTCACTATGTTTCTTAACTGTGGGTTTAAAAAATTCAGCACCTGCAACATATGCCTCTTTATCAACTGTACAATGCTTATTAGAACATCTAGAAGAATCTAATATTTATACATTCCATGATTTAAAACCAATTAAAGACAGATTAGATGTTATTTCAAAGATTGTGGAAAAAAGTTGTTCATCAACTGTTACTAATAATCATGATTTTGATGATGATGGTGGTGATACTGATGAGATAAGGGAAATTGATAGCGAAAGAACGAAAAATAAAATGGAACAAGATTTATTATTAAAGGCGAAATTAAAGCATTGTTTAGATGAATATCATAAAGTAGAATCTAGATTAGAAGATATTGATCCAAATTTAAATGTGGTTTTAGAAAATTTATATCAAATTAGAAGAGGTCTATTGTCACTTATAGCTTCATTGAAAAGTAATAACAATAATATTGCTCTAAATGATAAGATATCTAAATTAAGTTTAAATGACAATGAATCAAAAACTGAACAAAAAAATGAAAGATTTGTCAAAGAGAGATATGAACTATTAAAAAGACAGTTGAAAGATATTGAAAATCAACGTGATGAAGATGGCCATTTCATTTCAGCTCAATCTGATAGAGGTCTGATTGTTGTTAACGGGTTATTAGATAGTTGTAATGATTTGGTTAATGATTTGTCACATCAAGCTGAAAATGGTAATGAATTGAAACTTACTTTGGATCCATTCTTACAACCAATATATGAAGAATTAATTGATATTAAAACTACCTTAGCCAATTTAATGATTACTCGAAGATGGACATTAAGGGAAACAGATTTATTTTCATATCAAAAAGCATTGAATGACATTGACTCAAAGAGAGTTAGTGGTAAATTTCCAACCCAATCACCTGATTCTAAAGGTCAAGCTATTTTACTATATTTATTGCGTAGATGTTATGCAATTATTTATAAATTATTAGAAAGCTCAGAGCCAGTATCAGAATCATTACAACCAATTCATAATCAATTATCAACTGTACGTCGTTGTCTTTTAGAACTGAAGAGAATGGGAGGTGTTGAAAATGAAAGAGAATTATATCCATATCAAATGAAACTAGCTTCATTAGATAATTTACGTAAAGATGGTAGTTTTGTCGATTCTGATGGTAACATTCCTGAAGGCCAAGGTATATTGAATGCTTTATTGGCCGGTTGTTTTGATATCGTACATGAATTGAAAATCGAAGCTGAAACTCGTGAAGAAGAAGAAGAAGAAGAAGAAGAAGAAGATGACGATGATGAATAATAATAATAATAATAATAATAATAATAATAATAATAATATTAATAATAATAATAATATTAATAATAATATTAATTATGATAATACTAATAGTAATAATAAGCATTAATGAATAAAGAGCTTTAAAAATATTGTAATAATAATAATATTAGTAATTGAAAGAAATAGTAATCGAATACTATTAAAACCAATGGTAGAACAAATGAATCTTTGAGAGAATGATTTCATTTGTTGTGATTTATGATTATTTATACATTTTTCATATTGAAGTATGCCCAATTTTTTAATATACATATACAGTCTTTTATATAATTAATAAATTATTTCAAAGATCAAAACTATTCCATTCATCATCAATTGACTCTTATTGTGTAGTCATCACCACTTTGAGTAATATAACGAACCCATGGATAACTCTTATATTGTAGTTTTGGTTCATTAATTTTTAGATAACGTACTTGAATACCAGATGTAGTAAAATAAGGAATTTGGAACTTTACCTGGACAGGTATTTTTAATTTTGGTTCTTCATTATTTTCGATAGTAGGTAATCCCAGTTCTGCAGACATAGAATATTCTTTACCACCTGGAAAACTTCTTATTTTCCATAAGATTGCACTCTTCTCTGGGACCCATTTGATCTTACCATGTGAATATTTGAATGTTGGCGTATCGGCATCATCTGGCACAGGTATTAATATCTCTACATTTGTGGCTACTGATTTTTTTTTGATATTTGATCTTGCTACACAAAATATTTCTATCCTCGAACTTGAATGAGTTTTGATTTTAACATCACAATAAATTAGTGGTTTTATTGTAGTGGATAATCTGTAATTCATCAAATCAAAATCGCCATCTGGAGGTATAAATGAAATAATTTTTTCTGATTCAAATTTACTTAATCTAACACATTGATGAAATTTTAAATCTTCTAGTTCAATATTTGAACGTTTCTTTTTACCATTGTTGGTGATCGAACTTTCGTTTTCATTATGATCATCACCGACACCTATATTATTACCTTCTAAATACTTAGTAAAGATACCTTTATCATTAATACCTAATTTTAATTCAGGCATACCAGTTAATCTTGATTTAATTTTCACTGCACCAATAATTTCTGATCTTAAGACTTGGCCTCTTGCGTTAATCAACATATTAATTGACTCTACAATATCTAAAAATGCTTCATTCTTTTTATATTTTATACCTTCAGGTCTCCAACTGACTGAGTTAGTTAATGCATCTGGTGGTCTTGCGGCATTTCTTTTCTTCTTATAGGATTTTTCTAATTTGAAGGATTTTTGGGTAATATATTGTTTTAACATTTTTGTCTCAGTAAGTTGTGGTACACCGTAATCCATCATTTCATCTAATAATTCATAAATGATAACAAAATTATCTCTAATGGATTCTTCTTCTACGACTTTAAAATATTCACCCATTACTTTCACAATTCTATGTAGAAAGCTAAAAATCTCAATTGCGTTAACAGTTATTGAAGTTGCTAATGCAACAATATATAAATCATTATGTTGAATAAACATATATTCAATACCGTTACGACTTAAACATGGTGGTAAAACGTTTGATTCTTCTTCACATTCCATTAATAAAATAGAAAATTTATCAATTGCAGAAATTGGAATATCATCTTTATAACGACGTGATAAAAGTGGTTTACCTTTATCGTCACAAAAATAAACACCAGATACCATTTTTAATTATTTAATCAATTAATTATAACTTGAAAAGTATATATTTGTTCAATACCTTAATCTTAACCAAAATCGTGTCTCTCTTTCTGCTTTTAATTAGCCTTCCAATTTTCAAAACTTCTGGTAAATAGAAAAAATCCATCACGTGACATGAAAATTTTGCGGAAAACAAAAATTAAATGTATGAAACTACGCAAGATGGTTAAGAAGGGTGCAAAGCAATGGGCTACAACTTGTCCAGTGAGAACAGTTTAGGGGTAATATTTTGAATCAAGTTTTAATATATGTTTAAATAAAGAAAACGACTGAAAGTATGGCAATTTGAAAAAATAAAATAACGAAATGATAAAGTGTTAGCAGTATAAAGTTTCAACTTTCTTAAAACCTTCAAAAGGCAAAACTTGGGGGTTTCAATAATTTAAAATTAAAAAGGTTGTTAAGACAAACAAAAGGATGACATAATTAGTTTTACCTCACCAACGGTCAAACTTGTTTTTTAACAAGATCCGATATAGTGTAACGGCTATCACATCACGCTTTCACCGTGGAGACCGGGGTTCGACTCCCCGTATCGGAGTTTATTTTTAATTTTTTTAAATTTTAACGAAAATATATTTAGACAACTCTTAAACACTATATAAGCTTTAAAAGCCATTTATATTAGTTCTAAAACCATTTTTCTGATTGAACTGCATCAGCCATTTTGCTTCTTAATTGAAAATTAGAGAATATATTTAGCTTTTTTCATAATTTGCTTAATCCAAGAAAGTGATGGATTACAACTCAGAAATATCTGCGTTATTAAATACAACCGATGCTAGTGTCCTTAGTATATTGAAAACTATCAGGAAAGATAGTGAAAACGTGACCAAGTTTATTGAGCTCGTTTCAAGCAATAAGCTATCGATCGATCAAAAAATTATCAAGAAATTATATATGTTATTAGCAATTGCAATTAAAAACGATAAATTGAATTTCGACCAACAGCTGACCAATATACTTCAAACTGAACTGAATTTAGACAACTTGGATGATGTTACCACCATCAAAGACTTTATTAAAAATATTTTACAAAACGCTAAAGACTATGAACTTTTCAAAGATGAAATGGTTGAATTAGAGAGTGGACTAAAAATCAATATCATCAAAAAAATATACAATCTCTACAAAAATAAGGATAATGATTTTTATAAGAATAGCCTTGATGTTTTGAAAAGAAATGAACTTGCCAGTGTTAAACTTGAAAAGAATCCAATCTCTTCGAAAAACACAAGGTTTAACACAATAAATGATGAGCAAACGAAAGTGAGAATAAAGGAGGAAACAACTGATATTAAAAAAGAAAAACAAGATGATAGTGGTTTACATTTACCTAATAAAAATATTGACTGGAATGAACTAAATGATTTAAGTGATTTGATTCCAAAAGAACAATTAAACGAATTTAAAAGACCCGAATTTGATAAAATTCATGTAAACAAGGTCTATCAAGGCAAAATAAAGAAAATTATGCCATTTGGTTGCTTTATTGAAATTTTGGGCTTCAAGAAAAAACAAAATGATGGATTATGTCGATCTTCTGAAATTTCATCAAATCATTCAAAAAGATCAATCGATTTTGTGTCGATAAATCAGTTCGTTTATGTGAAAGTTATTGATATTAAACATGATGGTAAAATTCTATTAAGTATGAAAGATATTGATCAATCTTCAGGTAAAATAATTAATATCAATTTTATGCCCTTAGGCAGAGGTAGAGAAAAAGAAAAATCATTTAACGTGAAAAAAAGAAAACTGACATCCCCAGAAAGATGGGAAATTAGACAATTAATTGCTAGTGGGGCAGCATCTTTAGACGATTACCCAGAATTAAAAGAGGAAGAACAGCAGAAAAGAGAGGGGTTCCTGAATGACAAGGATAATGAGAAGAAAAATGAAAATGATCAAGATAATAATGATTGGGAAATTGAATTAAACACTAAGGATAAACCAACTTTTTTAAAATATGAAAAAACTTTGAGCGAGCCGCAAAAAAATGCTCAAATGCTCACTAAATCGCCAAAAGGTACTATGAGTAGAGTTGCCATGCATGGTTCAAATCTTTTAAAAGAACACAGAGAAACTAAATTTCAAAAGAAGAAGGAAATTGAGCAAATGATTCGCGAAAAGAATAAAATCGATGATCCAAAAATTGATAAGCAAAAGCTAAAGAATGAAATAGAAGATTTAAAAAAACAATTAGTCGTTACCTCCTGGGAAAGAGAAAAATTATTACAAAAAAATTCGTATGGTAAGAGAACATCTCTTACAATTTCAGAACAGCGTCAATCTCTACCTATTTTTAATATGAGGAGTGAATTAATGAAATTAGTTGAAGAAAATCAAATTTTGGTAGTTGTGGGTGAGACAGGTTCAGGTAAGACTACTCAAATAACACAGTATTTGGATGAATTTGATTTTAGTAAAAATGGTATTATCGGTTGTACTCAGCCACGTAGAGTGGCTGCTGTATCTGTAGCTAAAAGAGTCTCTGAAGAAATGGGTTGCCACTTGGGGAATGACGTTGGTTATACGATTAGATTTGAAGATAAAACTTCTTCAAGAACTAGAATTAAATATATGACTGATGGTATGTTACAAAGAGAAGCACTATTAGATCCTTTAATGTCAAAATATTCTGTAATTATGCTAGATGAAGCTCATGAAAGGACTATTGCGACTGATATCCTTTTTGCATTATTGAAGCAAGCTGCATTAAAGAGACCAGAATTGAAAATAATTGTTACTTCTGCAACTTTGAATTCAGCCAAATTTGCTTCATATTTCAATGAATGTCCCGTAGTAAATATTCCAGGTCGAACATTCCCTGTTGAAGTATTATATGCACAATCACCTCAAATGGACTACATAGAAGCAGCGTTAGATTGTGTCATAGATATTCATGTAAATAATGAGGAAGGCGATATACTGGTATTTTTAACTGGTCAAGAAGAAATTGAGTCGTGTTGTGAAATTCTTTATGAAAGAGTAAAGAGTTTAGGTGATGCAATTGATGATTTAATTATTTTAACTGTATATTCCGCATTACCTAGTGAAATTCAGTCAAAAATTTTTGAACCGACTCCCAAGGGAAGTAGAAAAGTAGTTTTTGCTACCAATATTGCTGAGACATCAATTACCATCGATGGTATTTATTATGTCATTGATCCAGGTTTTTCAAAGGTTAACATCTATAACCCACGAAGCGGTATGGAACAATTAATCGTAACACCAATTTCACAAGCTCAAGCTAATCAACGTAAGGGTAGAGCCGGTAGAACAGGACCAGGTAAATGTTATAGATTGTATACAGAATCTTCATTTTATAATGGGATGTTACCTAATGCAGTTCCAGAAATTCAAAGACAAAATTTAACACATACAATTTTAATGTTAAAGGCAATGGGTATTAATGATCTATTAAATTTTGAATTTATGGATCCACCTCCGCGTAATTTAATGATACAGGCATTAAATGATCTTTATAATTTACAAACATTAGATACAAATGGATTCTTGACAAAATTGGGTCAAAGAATGTCACAGTTTCCAATGGATCCAACTTTGTCTCGTGCATTGCTATCTTCTGTTACAAATAAATGCTCAGATGAAATTATTACAATTATTTCAATGTTATCCGTACAAAGCATATTTTATAGACCAAAAGGGAAACAACAAGAGGCAGATCAAAAAAAATCAAGATTTAATCATCCTTATGGTGATCATTTAACTCTTTTAAATGTATATACTCAATGGGAGGATGCAAATTATTCAGAAAAATTTTGTGAGACAAATTATCTGCATTGGAGACACTTAAAGAGGGCCAAAGATGTTAGAAATCAAATTTGTCAAATTTTCCAGAGATATGATTTGCCTATTATAAAATGCTATGGTGATCCAGATTTGATTAGAAAATCAATCGTTTCTGGTTTTTTTATGAACTGTGCCAAGAGAGATTCAGAAGTTGGTTATAAGACAATATTAGGTAGTAATGTTGTTGGTATTCATCCTTCCAGCGTGTTATATGGGAAAGAATATGACTATGTACTATATCATTCATTAGTTCTTACCACTAAAGAATACATGTCACAAGTATCGTCTATTGAACCGCATTGGTTACTAGAATGTGCACCGCACTTCTATAAGTCTATGGATGAAAATAGTAAGAATCTCAAAAAGATGAAAATAGCTCCATTGCATGATCGTTTCCAGAAGAATCCTAATTCTTGGAGATTGAGTAGTATAAGACAAAATAGAGACAAGGCATTAAGTAATAAACGCTAAAGGATAGTCATCATACATAATTAACATTCTCGAATATAATACGTCAAATTATTGCATATAAAATATACTTTTTTTTATATAAAATATCCTTATTTTTAAATGTCCCCCACGATATTTGTTAAATAATTAATTTGGTAAGCAAAGTCAATTGAGTCGCAAGGGAAAATGCGTTTATCTTTAAAGAAACTCCCAATGCAAGCGCAAGTTGGTGTTGTTGGTGGTGGGGTTTCTGGTCTTTTTTTTACTTATTTTTTGGGTCAATTAAGACCAGATCTCAAGATTACTTTATTTGAAGGAAATTCACAACATATAGGTGGTTATATTAATTCATGGCATGGCAAGGATAATGCAGGTAAGCCCATAATGCTAGAACGAGGACCTAGAACTCTAAGAGGTGTTTCAGATGGTACGGTGGTTATTGTTGATACATTATTACGAAATGGTCATGGGAACAAAGTCAAGTGCATTGAAAAGAGTAATATTGCTAATAGAAAGTTTTTATTAGATCCTAATGATAAATTAGTTCAAGCACCTGAATCATTGAAAACTTTTTATCAATTCCTTAAGACTCCACTGAGTAAAGGCATCTTAAGTGGGTGCTTTCTTGAAATTTTTCGTAAGAGACCAAAAAATCTAAACAATAATGATGAATCTATTACAAGTCTGATGAGGAGAAGATATGGTAATGACTATGTAGGTAAAAATTTACTAAGTGCAATATTTCGTGGTATTTACGCAGATGATATAGATAGTTTAAGCGCACAAAAAATTACACCAAAAATGTATAACGCTGAGAAAAAGCATGGATCTATAATGAAAGCTTCAATCATAGATGTTTGTAAGAAATTTAAGCAAAAAAAGTCAGAAAAAGACCAGCTAACACCTGTATTAAAAGACTACTGTAATAAATTAAATAGAAACGCGGATGATATTCTCAAATTGAAGGATAAGTTAAAGCAATACCCAATGTTGGCATTTGATGACGGTTTAGGTACAGTTCCTCTTACTATCAAAGCTTTACTTACTTCGATGCCCAATGTCGAAATTGTTTGGGATAAAGTTAATAGTGTGAAGCAACTTGACGATAAACTACATATTACAACTACAAAAGGTTCAAAAAAAACAGTAGATCATTTGAGAATTGCCACAACGCCAAATAACATTGTAGAAGTAGTGAAAGATAGTAATCAAAAGTTAAGTGATAAACTTAAAAAATTAACATATAACACTGTAAGTTTAATAAATTTTTACTTACCAGATAAAGACTTAATTAATCCTCAATACCATAGTTTTGGTTATTTAGTTCCAAAATCTAATAAAAATCCGGAGAAAGTGTTAGGTGTTATATTTGATTCAATTATTGAACAAAATTTAAAACCAACATTTACCACTGATGATGTGAAAGTAAAAGACTCTGAAACAAAATCGAAGAATTATACCAAGTTAACCGTTATGATTGGTGGTTATTTGTTTAATAACCCTGATGGTATTCCAGTTGTACCAAGTAAAGAGACAATTATTAAAGACACTAAAGAAATTTTGAAAAGACATTTAAATATTCCAGAAGAGGAATTAGAAAGAGGTATATGGCAATACACTGTTGCTAACAACTCAATTCCACATTATGGTTTAAATTATTTGCAATGGGCAGAAAAAATGGAAAATGAACTGAAAACAAATTACCAAGATAAGATGTCAATAGGTGGTATGGCTTTTGCTCGTAGCCCCGGTGTACCAGACGTCGTTGTGGATGCTATGATGGACGCAATTAAACTATCTAGCTAGAATTTATTACTTTCCTGCAGCCTTCCAAAATTGCCATTTTTGAAATTTTTGCCGTTTCCGTCATCAAAATGCTGTTTTTTTCCTATTGTTTTACAAAAGATTTTCGAACGCGTTTTTTGTCAAATGCGAAAAGCAATTTGTTTATTTTTACAGTAATTCAAGAGGAAAATTATCTCGAATTGTGCCATTTTAAGCAAAATGGCAGTGCGAGATGCATATACCGGACAGAGGGGTCAATATATAATGTATAGTATATAATATATAGAATTGTTCTTTTCAATTAAAAAGTGTTGACAATTAATTCTCCCCACTGACTAATCCATTAAGGAACATATACACATATACCATGCTTTTTTCTAGATTAGTGTTATCACTGCTAACACTTTTATCAATTTCATTTGCCAATAAACAAGAAAAGTATGTCAAAGTTTCATTTGACAAAACATATGGTACTAATTTAGAAGAAAGTAGTTCCATTGCTTTGCAAAAGAGGGATAATTTTGATTTAGTAGACATAACATCACATAAGACATTTTATTCGGTTAATTTAGCCATCGGTACCCCGTCACAGAATGTGACGGTGTTATTGGATACTGGTTCATCTGATTTATGGGTTATGGGTTCAGGCTATTGTAATGCTGACAGTTGTTCAGATAAATACGGTGTTTTTGATTCTAGTTCTTCAAGCACATTCCATAATAATAACACAAATTTCTTTATTAGCTATGGTGATGAGACCGTAGCTAATGGTACTTGGTCTACTGATACTGTTGCAATTGGTAGTGATACTTTAAATTCACTTTCCTTTGCTGTGGCAAGTTTTACTAACTCAACAATTGGTGTTCTTGGTGTTGGTTATTCTGGATTGGAAACAACGTTTGCAGGAAAAGGTAGAACTTCATCATATCAATACGAAAATTTACCAGTTGTCATGAAAAATCAAGGTATCATTGATCAATTAGTTTTTTCATTATATTTAGATGATACAAGTGGTGCTTCTGGTGATATTCTTTTTGGTGCTGTTGATCATTCCAAATATTCTGGTACTTTACATACCGTTCCATTAGTTAATTTTTATGCTAGCGCTGGTCTACCAAATCCAGTCGAATTTGATATTACATTATATGGTGTTGGTTACCAAGATAGTAAATCAAATACCACATTTGCCTCCACTATGTTACCAGCATTATTAGATTCAGGCACTACCTTTGTTTATTTCCCATCAGATCTATTAAATGCAATTGCAAATGGGTTAAGTGCTACGTATGATTCCTCTAGGAAAGAATATGTTATGACATGTCCAACCAGTACCGACAATTCCTATTTAGCATTTAATTTTGGTGGGTTTAACATTAATGTACCAATGTCAGATTTCATCGAAGAAAAAAGTTATGGTTGTAGGTTATTGATGGGAGAATATGATGGAAGAGTTATCTTAGGTGATGTTTTCTTGAAAAATGCCTATGTTGTATATGATTTGGACAATTATGAAGTCTCAATGGCTCAAGCAGATTTTACTTCCTCTTCTAGTTCAAATATCGATGTTATTAACGAAAATATACCAAGTGCCATTAAAGCCGCTTCTTATACTAATGTATGGACAACCGATGTTGTTCAAACTGGTGGTGATATCTTTGCAGCAGTATACAGTACAGAAAGTGGTGCTTCAGTTAATACAACCTCTGCTACTGCTACTGCTAATGGTAGTTCATCTGGTACTACTTCATTTGCTAGCTCCGCAGTTACCGGAACTGAAGTCAATTCTGAATCAATAACTGAAACAGCTATTAAATCAAACTCATATATTGTAAGTGGTTCCACTAGTGAAACATCACAAGCGGCCAATTCAAACAGTACCCAAATGAGTAATTCAACTCATAACACATCAACTATTGCTAGAACTTCTGGTACTACAACATCTAAATCAACTGATAATGAACATTCTACTGATGTACCTACGAGTGCTTCAGCCGTAGAATCATCCAGTAGTTCCTCTTCTAGTAAGGGTAGCAATGCAGCAAATGGTTTAAATATTCCTTCATTCCAATTAACCAATATTTTCTCAATTATTGCATTTTTATTATTATGAACTAATGACAAATGAATATTTGGAAGATATTTCATTCACTTCTATAGCAAACTAATCATATATATATATGTATGTATGTATGTATGTATGTATATGTGATTGAGCGCAGGGTTCATCATAAATATTCTACTTCTCCAACCAAAATAATTTTTTTTATATTTTTATATTTATTTAGCCGCTGGAATATAAAAGGGGAGTAACAATTTTTTTTATTGCGAATTAAATTGTTTGATTGTTTGTTTGACACCAACAGGAGATAGCAATGATATACCCAGAGTATTCAATCACTGATTTGATTCAGGATAGCGCTAATTACAAAGATTTACAAGCTGTTTTACAAGATTACAACAAACATTCGGATGAGTATTTGCTAACACTAATTAATAAACTACCCTTAAATAGTTGGCCCAATTACAAAACATTCTTAGATAAACAAGGTGTACCAAGGGACTCCACGACAAATGAAGATACGGGAGATAAGAGTCAAATATATAGAAGTAGCTTGTCACCATCAAAATTAATCACTTGTGTTGATCACAAATTAAGAACTTTTTTTGATCATTTCATGTTTTCGGTTAGAATGTGGCCTCAAAATGATTTTTTAGGTGTAAGAACTTTTCAAGACAATCAAACTTGGTCTGAAAAATATTATTTCCAAACGTATGAACAAGTTGCTGAAAGAGTACACAATTTGGGTTCAGGTATTTTGACTATAGTTAATATGAAATTAAATAGACCAATAACTGTAAATAATTTTATTGTTTCTATACTATCGCATAATTCACCAGAATGGGTCATTACTGATTTGGCTTGTCAAAATTTTTCTTTAATAAATACTTCACTTTATGAAACTTTGGGACCTTCAACATCAGAATACATTTTAAATTTAACTGAATCGCCGGTATTATGTTTCGCTAAGGTCAATTTTTACAAAATTCTAAATAACATTGACAAATTCAAATTTTTAAATACACTAATTTGTCTAGATGAAGATGATGAAGAAAAAATTGATTTAATTAATACATCTCTGTTACTTAATAAGTTTAACGGTAAAAATGAAAGAATTACTTTATATTCCATGAAAAAGGTGGAAAATATTGGCTCAATTACTAATATTCCATCAATACCACCAAAACCAGATTCAATTTATACGATCTCATTTACCTCAGGTACCACTGGTCTTCCTAAAGGGGTTGAAATTGCACAACAAAATGTAGAATCAGCTATTGTATTTGGACTATCTACTTTTAAAATACCAAACAGTAAAAAATCACAACAATTATATGATATGTGCTTCTTACCTTTGGCACATATTTTCCAAAGACAAATTTTAGCATATGATGTCAGTAGAGGTATAGGTATTGGATTTTTACATAAACCTGATCCAACTATTCTGGTTGAAGACTTGAAAATTTTAAAACCAGATTCATTGGCATTGGTACCTAGGATATTAACTAGATTTGAAGCCGGTATTAAAACCAATTTATCCAGGAGTTCGATACAAAAAAATGTAGCAACTAACATTATTGATGCTAAAACATCAAGATTCATTCATAGAAGTGGTGTTGATCGTTCTATTATGAATTATTTGGTATACCATAGAATATTAATTGATAAGATAAGAGATGGATTGGGTTTAATTAATACTAACTATCTTGTTACTGGATCAGCACCAATCGCTAAGGATACTCTATTATTTTTACGTTCAGCTTTAGATATTGGTATGAGACAAGGCTATGGTCTTACCGAATCATTTGCAGGAATTTGTTTAAGTGAACCATATGAAAAAGATCCCGGATCATGTGGTGCCGTAGGTATCACAGCTGAATGCAGATTAAAAGATGTACCTGAAATGAATTATTTTGCCAAGAAAGATTTGAAGGGTGAATTACAATTAAGAGGTCCACAAATATTTCAACGTTACTATAAAAATGACGATGCAACTAATGAAGTGGTTGATGAAAATGGTTGGTTTTCAACTGGTGATATTGGTTACATTGATGACAAGGGAAGAATCCATATTATTGATCGCGTTAAGAATTTTTTTAAACTAGCTCATGGTGAATATATTGCACCAGAAAAAATTGAAAACATTTATCTTTCTTCATGTCCATACATTACACAAATTTTTATATATGGTAACCCATTAAAGACATTTTTAGTAGGAGTTGTCTCTGTGGATATTACATTAATTCAAGAATTACTGAATCATTATGATATTAAGATAAGCAACTGGAATAAAAATGTTTTACTTTCTAAATTAAACCATGATAAATCATTAAAATCGATGTTATTGAAAAATATCAATAAATGCATTGATGGTTTACAAGGTTTTGAGAAGATACACAACATTTATGTTGGTATTGATTTAATGACTGTTGAAAATGATACTGTTACACCAACATTTAAGATAAGAAGATTACAAGCAAGCAATTTTTTCCAGGATAAGCTTAACAAATTATACGACGAAGGTTCTATCATTAAAAATAGTAGATTATAAAAAAAATATCTGGTGAAATGTAATCTTAAAAAAGATTGTCTATCATTTCCTTTATTTTCTTTTGTTTTCACTTTTTATATCTTGATGAATTTTAATATATTAATAATATTATTTAATTATATGCAGAACAATTTTTCTATATTTATATCATGAATTAAATTTTATGACTAAAATACCTTTTAAATACTTTTAAATATTAAAAGTAAAGCAAAGCAAAGCAAAATGATTGAAATGAAATGTTTAAGATTGTTTAAACAATATTTAAATCATTAACATTTAATTTTTCTTTCCATAGTCTGTCAATAATTTGTCTTTTTCTTTTCAAGTCAGTAATTTCATTATTTGAACACCAACCTGATTTTTGAAATTTTTCTTGAACAATTTGTAATCTTTTATCCTCATTTTTAGCTAATTTTGAAATTAAATTTAAATATTCTTGAACAGTGATCTTATCTTCGCCATCTTCAATAAAATTTGTTGTTACTTTTGATTCCGTTGAAATTGATTTAAAATCTTGTTTACTTTGTGTAATATGAATTATTGGTATTGGTTCATTCAATTTATTTAAATTAACATCAATTTGTTTATCTAATAATTTTTTATTTTTCAATATTTGCGATGTTGGTAATGTATTTATTAGATTTTCTGACATTGGTGATAAAAATTCATCAAATTTATGGCTATTTTCATTATTATTATTATTATGATTATTATTATGATTATTATAATTATTATGAGCATTTAAGTTATGCCTTACTATAGAGGACATTGATGGTGATGATGAATTAATTGATGTTGATGGTGATGAGAATGATGTTTTCCTTGAAGAATTTGGTATCATCTTAATATTGCTGTTATTACTATTACTACTATTATTACCATTAGTGTTACTATTTTTATTTATTTTAGTACTACTTGTATTGTTAATATTTGTATTGGATGAACTAATCATTCTAGTTAAACCTAATTTCATTTTTGAACCTAATGAGCCCTTCCTTGAGACAACTGAATTAGTTCTGGTTATATGATTGCTACTAGTGTTAGTGTCATTACTAGTATTAATAGTAGTAGTACTGTTATTATTGTTATTAGTAGTAGTAGTAGTAGCATTATTAACAATACTCAAAGCACTTGTTGAAATTCTACTTCTTAATGATGGTCTTGGATTATTATAAGAAAATTCATCATTATTATCAAAAGAAGAAATTGAGTTCATTAACGGAGAAGTATCAATTTTATTTTTGTTGTTATTATATTGATTTTCATTTTTATTGAATGATGTTTTCCTTAATAAAGTACTAGAAGCTCTTCTCAATAATGGGAATTTTTTTGTTGTTGTAGATGATGGTTGTGAAAAGACATATGGTGGTGATATTGTTGAAGATAAATTATGGAGATTATTAATATTACCATTATTATTACTTATTGTGCTATTTCTACTACTGTTGTCATCATCATTTATTGCTGTTTTCAAATTAAATGGTGGTTGTAATGATGTTGCAGATAATGTTATTGAATTTAAATTTGATGTAGATGTAGATATTGATGCTAATGCTGATGTTGTTGATGATATTTTTGAGGAAGATATATTGTTATAATTGTTATTAGGAGTAAATTTTTCATTATTTTTATTTAATAATTTATTTGTAGAGGTTATTATTTTCAAAGAATTTGATCTTGAAATTGATTTAATTGGGTTCTCAATTCTATAAATTTTTTCATCGATTGATTTACGTGGTGGTTTTATCTTTTTATTTGAATTTGATCTATTAATTTCTATAGATTTTCTTTCTTGTAAGAGATTATGTAAGGATAATATTGGATCAATTGAATTTGAACGACTTCTATTATTATTGTTATTCAAATTTGTGGTATTGTTAGTATTGTTACCAATTTTATTATCGTTTGTTGCAATAAGATTGGTATTAGATGAATTATCAGCTGGTAATATACTTTCATTATTTAATAAATCAATTGGAAATTTTGTCTCATTTATGTTATGTGGAGAACTATTATTTATCAAAACTTTTGGATTTTTCAGATTATTATTACTTATAGGAACACTAATACTTCGTGATACAATTGTGGTGTTGTCATTACTATTATTAATATTATTATTATTGGGTACATTGTTATTGGGTATGTTATTATTGGGTATGTTGTTATTGTTGCAAGTTAAATTATTAATATTTAAGAAATTTGGATCTATATTATTGTTGTTGTTGTTATTGTTGTTATTGTTAATTATGTTAGTATTCTCAGTTTCATTATTAGTATTATTCATAGCTGAATCAGACATTTCAAAAGCTTTAGATAAATTGAAAGAGCTATTATTTTCATCTAAATATAATTCATTTTCCATATTATTATTTATGTGTGATTCTTGTAAAGTATTATCCTGCATTATGTTATCTTGAATGTCATTTAAGTTAATATTTGTTGATAAATTACTGCTAATATTAATTAAAGTATCAGAATTGTTTAGGTCAATATTATTAATGATTGGTGATTTGATTGATGTTTTATTGCTTGTATGATTAGAGTTGCTATCAATGATGTTATCAAATTTATTATTACTATTATTATTACTATTATTATTAGTACTATTATTTATACTATTATTTATACTATTATTACTGTTATTATCACTATTAATAATTTCTAAATCTCTATGATTTGGTAAAGGTGGTAAAAGTGTTAATTCATCATTATTAGCTAGTTTCATATCAATTTCGTTATCCATTTCGTTATCAATTTTTTCAACTATTTCAACTAGACTAGTATCTTTAGTTATACTCGTTATGCTATTATTATTATCATCATTATTATTATTATGTGTTTTATTATTAATACGGTTATTACTTATATTATTATTAGTGTTGTTGTTATTATTATTGGTAATATTATTGGTAATATTATTATTATTACTATTATTATTACCATTACTGTTAGTATTGCTGTTACTACGAGAATTAATAATTTTTTCAACGCTAGATAAATCACTTGAACTTGTAACAAACATTGTTAAATTTGCTAATTCTTCTTCTTTAATATCGGATAATCTTGTCTCTAAATCCTTTTTAATTAAATTATTATCGTTCATGATCGAGACAATTAATTAGTCGTATGCAATTTATAAAAAATCAATTTAATAATTCAGATTGTTGCTATAATGATCTTTTTTCTATTTTCTTTTTTTTTGCGAAAATAAGTTTATCATGAAATAAAATATATATTCATATGAACCTGCCTTTCTTATCTCTTGTCAACTGTAATGAAAAAAAAAAAGTTAAAAACGCTAAGGTGTGTATGTTAATTGTGCCAGAAACTGCAATTTGCAATTGCCATTCAAAACCATCAAAAAATCAATTTTATTTAAATGAAATGAGAAAAGTTCATTTTTTGCAGTCGCATTGCGGAAAAAGAAAAAAAAATTCTTCCGCATTTCAGAGCGGATTTTCGCTGACGAACGTGCAGTTTTTGGCGGCGGGTTGGCGGTGACACCGCCGGTGTGGCCACCGCTAGCTGGCGTTGCTCGGCTCAGAGTTCTCTCTGGCGCGTGTGTGTGTGAACTTCACTCTACGTTCCCGGATTGATGAGCTCTACGCGGGAGAGAATCCTTTCGTCCTTCCAGTAAAGAAGGCCACTCGCTGAACAGCAAACGTCGTAAATCTCTGGTATCGCTGGAAGGCAATGAATAAGTACTTCGCAGACTAAAAGGGAAACGGAAAGATGAGTTGATGGTTAGCAACAAAATGTAAAGACAGGAATAAAACTGAGTTAAAGATTCTTTATCGACAATTAAGATGCAGATTCTTGCTTTGTCACGTTTTGTATTTCATACTTTGTAAAATTATAGTTGTGAGATTATACGTTTTTATTATATATAAATAAATATCATTTTTTTTTGTTAGTTTATATCATAATATTTAGTGTATGATTAAATGGAATCAAATATAATAATTTATAGTAAGATTGATTAATTAAATAGTATTCAATTATTCAATTATTCAATTATTCAATTATTCATTATTTTTCTTGTTTTTATTCTTATCTAATTCATGTTGTTCTTGCTTCTCCTTTTCGATTAGTTCAACAAATTCAGTAATCTTATCAATATTTAAATGTTCAATAATATTATTTGGTCTTACAATTGTAATTTCAATATTTTTAGCACCAGTTTGTACAACTTCTAACAATGATTTAATAGTTAACTTAATGCAATCATTTTCAGTTTCTGGTGGTGTTTCAATATTATAGTTTTTCTCTAAAAATTCTCTTACTGTCTTAGAATTTCTACCAATTGTTTGTGCTGCCCAAGATGAATAAATACCACTTGGTTCAGTTTGATATAATTTGGGTTTTTTATCATTTGGATCAAATAGAGTAATAAATAAAGTAGAAACACCAAATGGTCTTACACCACCAGATTGTGTATATCTTTGTTGTATACCAGCCACATATTTGGTTAAATATTCAACGGTAACTGGATCTTCTAATGTTAATCTATGACTTTGTGCTTCAATTCTTGCCTTTTCAATTAAAATTCTTGAATCTGCATTTAACCCAGAAAATGATAATACAATATGATTATCAATTTTACTTATCTTTGATGGTGTAATTCTTGGATCTTGTAATTTTAATGTGGATCTTCTTTCACAACCTAACACAACACAATTGGTACCTTTAATACCAACTGTACAAGTCCCTCTCTTAACAGCTTCTAATGCATACTCCACTTGGAAAATATGACCATCTGGTGAAAAAATGGATAACGCTCTATCGTAACCGGACATCTTAAAATAGTACTATATGTTATGGTGATTGTTTTACTTTATTTATTACTCTTGTAATATATTATAATATAATATAATGTATTGTATTGCGAGATTGTAATTTTATTATACTATACTATATTAAATGGTAAGTATAATTTATCTGAATATTATAATCTAATTGAATATTATAATCTAATTGAATATTACTTGTAAGGCAATAATGCTATTTTCTTATATTAAAATATAACACTTTTGAAATGTTTAATTTTAATTAAATTGTCAAATTATGAAAAATTGTTGTAGTGGAAACAATCAAGCAGTTGTGGGAAGTGGATTTACTTGCAAATGACAACAATGGAAACGACAGAGTGTAATTGCTCAATTGTACAGAGAGTATACTGTTGTTAATGTTTTTTGATTTATCAAACTGTATGCACCACATACTGTATATATTCAAGTGGAAGCTCACTTTCAAGCGGCGAATGCCTTTCTTTCGGTGGCAAATGTTAAATTAGGGTTTTGCTTTTTACACCAAAGAATTAGGTGTTTCAACCCTGAGAACCAGCCCTAAAAGTTATCTGTACCAATTTAGGGCTCGTATAGGGTTAAACTAGGGTTCTCGTAACAATTAGGGTTTAATTCTCTTAAACGTTGCGATTTTCTTGTGGGATTTCGATTTGAACTGGAAGATCCAACGATCGCTAACGTTGAAACCAGAAATGAGCCAACTGATACACTGGAATTACGAAAAAGTAGTGCACTACATTTGTGGTTGTTCCATTAATTTAATCTTACCATTCATCAATGGTATGATGTTAGGTTTTGGTGAGTTAACAGCACATGAATTGTCATGGAGATTTAATTGGTTCCAACATTCAAGCAAAAGAATTTACAGGAAAAGCGTTATATAGTTTGTTTCATCCCACATTATATACTTAAACTTAATACAAATTGGTAATGTTATATACCACAATATATTATAATATACTATAATATACTATAATATGCTATACTTTATTCAAACAACAATATCTACCAATAAACACTGTAACTTCGTGGTCGCTGGCAAATGCTTATGTTTGTGTGGCTCACCCAAACATCCACAGTAATCTGCCATTGATGATTCAATTTGAAAAGTTTGAAAAATAATTATTTTTCATTTTCATTTCAACAATTTGCTTATTGTAAAGCGAAGACAAGTGAAAATACAACAATATAAAAACTTTTTACTGTTCTCACAACTTATTTAATCGAATTGAAACTAATTTGCATTTAAATAATACCAACATCAAATATGATCAAATTAAAATTGGTCAGGTTGACTAATTTCAATAATTCCGTTTTAAGACAGAATCTTTTAATTAGTCTTACTGGACTAAACAATTTTGAAAAATTAAGTAACATAAATAATTCAAAATTTCAAAATAACATCAACGCATTAAATAAAAGATTTTATTCAACAAATAATAATTTAAATAATACTACTAATACTACTAGTACCACTAATAATAATATTGATTTTGCTAATGGTAATACTTTAAACACTACCACAGTAAATAAACCAATTATTCCAAATAAAAAGAAAGAACCATTATGGACTAGAATTAAACATGAAGTTAATCATTATGCTACTGGTACTAAATTATTAGGCTATGAAATTAAAATTTCAACCAAACTATTAATTAAATATGTTCAAGGTTATGAATTAACAAGACGTGAAAATAATCAATTAAAGAGAACAATGAATGATATTTTCAGATTAGTACCATTCTCCGCATTCGTACTTATACCATTTGCTGAATTATTATTACCAATTGCATTAAAATTATTCCCAAATCTTTTACCATCAACTTATGAATCTGGTTCACAAAGATTACAAAAAAATAAAAAATTAGTAGAAATTAGACAATTAACATCAAAATTATTGCATGAAACAATGGATAATCAAAAATTATTATTAAATTTTAATAATATTGATAACATTGATTCTAAGAAGAATTTTTATAATTTTTTCAATAAATTATACAAGGCAAAGAGAATACCATCCAAGACAACTTATTTCACTCATAATGAAATTAATCTTATTGCGAAGTTATTTAAAAATGATACTGTCTTAGATAATTTAAATCGTGAACAATTAACTGCAATGTCAAAATTTATGTCATTGACACCATTTGGCAGTGATAATATGTTACGTTATCAAATTAGATCAAATTTAAAGAAAATAATTAATGATGATATTATTATTGATTATGAAAATGTTGATTCATTAACAAATGATGAATTATATAATGCCTGTGTGAAACGTGGTATGAAATGTTTTGGTGGTGTTAAACCAATGGAATTAAGAGATAATTTAAACGTTTGGTTACAATTAAGATTAAAGGAAAAGATACCATCAGTTTTATTAATGTTAAGTAGTACATTTATCTTTGGTAAGAAAGAATTAACTAATGTTAATTTGAAATCAATTGAAACACTAAATGATCAAATTAATTCAATTAATCAAATTGTTGATAATAAAACTAAAGTTAATGATAATGACAAGATGCAAAATGTTACACAATCTCTTTTAGAACAAAATAAATTATCAAATTATGATAAAATTTTAAATTTATATTATGATGGTATCTTACAAGTATTAAATACAATGCCAGATTCTGTTTATAATTTAGCTAAATTAGATATTGTTGATTCAATTAAAAATGATGAAAAGAAAATTAAAAAGGAAAATAAGAAAGATGTTAAAAAGGATATCGGTAAAGATATTAAAGTTGCTAAGGTCAATTCTACAACAACAAATAAACCTAAAGAGATTCCAATTGAAAAGGCAATTGCTAATAAACCAATAACTGAGGCTACAATAGTTGAAGAAACCACTAAAGCTAAAGAAGAAGAAGAAGAAGCAAACATTGAAGAAGATGTTGATCAAGAAAGTAAAGATAACGAATTCAAATTAAATGTATTGAAAGAACAAGAAGCTATGATTGAAAAAGAACAAGAAGATGCTAAATTGAGAAAAAACGAAATAAAAGAAGATACCATTGATTTAAATGAAGACAAATAAGATTAAATAAGTTTAGTTACAGTCATTTAGTTATTATATAATTCATTTTTATACAAACAAGAATAAATTAACAAGAATAAACGCATAAAAAAATTACAAATCATTTTTGTCGCTTTTACGGCATCTGCTTTGTTATGCTATCATTATGACGTAACACACACACAAGCAAAATGACTAAGCAGCGGCAAAAGACAGCGTAATTACCAGTGTTTACCCGTACGCATAATTTTTTTAAACGTGCTATGTAAGCTCAAATGCTGAAACTGACGTGGTATCCGCAACTTATATCCACTTGATAATATACAATACCAAATTTTGTGGGAATGATGTTTGTTACTGGCATAGGTTGCAAGTCAGTGCACTATTATTGGTCAAAGAAACTTTACTCCCTTATTACTAAGCCGTACAAAACGACCCCCGTCAAGTATAAAAACGCGCAAAAAATCCATTAGTAATACGATTATAAAAAAATAAAAAAATAAATAAGCAAAGCATTTGTTTAGTAAACAATACAGTAAGCCATATTAGAATAACTAATCACATCTTGCTGATAGACATTTTGAATAACTAGAATAAATCTTCAAGCATCATTATAATATTAGCATGTCTGAAACAAACACTTCTAACTCCGTCACACCATCTGGGTCACAACCTCTGCTACAACAATCAAATGCACAACCTGTTAGTGACATCCTCGCACCACAAGCCACAGCTGAATCTGTCACGTTAGATGACGATATTGGAAACATTGATTCAAATATAAATAAAGTATCAAATTCAAATGATAGAAGAAGAAAACAAAATAGAGATGCACAAAGAGCTTATAGAGAAAGAAGAGCAAATAGATTACAAGTATTAGAAAAATCTGTTGTAATCTTACAAGATATGGTTAATAATTGGGAACAAAAATATAATCATTTACAAGACCAATATAATAACCAAAATAATCATTTACAAAACGTGAAAGATGAACTAGAACAATATAAATTATTAATTAATAATAACAATAATAAGAATAATATTGATGCTAATATTGATAATAATATGGATTCAAATAAAATAATTAATAATCTACAAAAAAATAAAGATAAAACTGATGATGATGATAATAATAATAATAGTACTAATAATAATGAAAATGACAACTTAAGGGATGTTACTAAATCACCAAATGCAAATTCAACTCTAAATGAATTAATTGGTAATATCGATTTAAATAGAAAAAATAATGAAAATGTTCATAATCATACTAGTAATAATAGAAGTGATAATGAAAGTGATAATGAAAAAATGGATATCGATAGTGATAATGATAACGCTGGTAACAACGGTACAATTAATAAAATTAATCAAAAAATTATAGATTCAGATGAAAGCGATTCTACAATAAAAGAATTTAAACCATTAACTACCGAACAACTGGTTTCAATTACTGAAAATAATGCTATTCTTAGATTAGAAAATGACCAACATAGAAATTTTGGTTTGCATAAATCAAAAGCTCGTTTAATAAGCTCTAGTACTAATGCAAATAATAATGGTAATGGTCATAATATAGCAAAACCAACTAATAAAAATTTAAATAAAACAGAAAATAAAATTGAAAAATGTTTTGCTAAAAAATCATTAAGTAAAGTTTCTGATAATTACTCATCATTGGTAAATATGCTAGAAAAAATTTCAACTCATTGTAAATCAAAGACTTCAGATTAATTTATTCAAAAGTGAATTAAATGAAAAAAAAACATTCATTGAAACAAGAAAAAAATTGAACGAAAAAAAAATCTCGATAAACAACTGCAAAAGTTCAACCAAAACTTTTTTTTTGCTTTTTTTTCCTTTCAATCTTGTTCTAATATAATATTCTGTTTAAATATTTTTAATTTTATATATCTTTAGAGAGAAATAATCATTTTTAGTAAAAAATATCATTCAATACAAAATATTGTTTTTCTGCAAATAATTTAATCCAATCAGTATGTACTTGCCGGCACCAAAAAAGAAGTGCATTTTTATTAAAATTATTACTGCATAAGAAAAATTTTAAAATCGTTTCTTTTTTGACACATTATAAATTCAGAAAAGTTATTATCAAGACTTCATAAACAGACATAATAATTGTGTTAGAGAATTAGTATAAACAAAGTAATAAAAGTGTTTCTGATAAAATGCTGTGAGTTGAAACGTTCCTACAAAAGATTTATTAATTGAATTGTTTCTTGGCATTGTCGTTTTGGGTTTTAACTGTAATTTTTTGACTATATTTTGTTATTCACTTGTGTTCTTTCCTCTACAGATTTCAAATATAAATTTGGCAGAAACCGTTGAATCAGACAATTGGTTATCATTAATTGTGGAATTATTAGAATTCAATATAATTTATGACCTTGAATGTAAAAACTAAAAATATTATATTATATATTCTGTCGCTGTCTATATAAAATAAATATAGAAAATACATAAAGGATTAATGATGAACGAATTATCAGAAACAACATTCTGTTTGTTCTATTTATATAAAATAAATTTCTGTCCTATTAGATGGTTTGGACAGATAAAAAGAAACGGTAAAAGATTTTCATCTAATATTTAGATATTACCAATTTGGTTCATAATCTTGTTAGTATTTGGTTTAATCTTACCATTTTTAATCATTGCTTTCTCATTGTTTGTTTGGAATTATGTGTACACACACAAACACTGTAGTACTTTAATTATTTAGCAAAATTAAATAAAATCCTAGACTTCAAAATAAACTCTTGAATAGAGCATATTGGAATTTTTGGAAAATATATATGAAAAATATAATTAAATAATCGAATATATAAATAATTTTTACAGTAAAAAGTAGGAACAGTTAAAACTCAAAATTGTTTATGGTTACGTTTCACAATAATAAATTAGATTACTTATCCATTGCATTATTTGAATTTTTAATGAATTCATGATTTGTTGAATTTTTGTTTATTTATTTTTTATTAGCTTTAAATAACATTTTTAAATTTTTTACTTTTTTCCCTGAAAAATTTCTACCTCAATTATTAATATTAAAACACTCATCAAAAAATTTCAAAAAATCTCAAAAAAATCCCTGCTTCATCTTTTAACAACACAAATTTAGCTAAAATCCCTCTTTAATTGAAAATAACTTGAAATAAAAATTAAGTTTAAACCATCTTTTAAAAAATGCTTGATTATCAAAAAAAGGTATTTAAAAACCTAGATTTGATAAAATTCAAGCAGATTACTCTTTCAAAAAGGATATTTGAACTAAACAAAAGTGTTACAAAGCTCCGAAATTAGCAAAAAATAAGAAGAGACTTTATAATTATCAGCCTTGCCATCATAGTATAGTGGTTAGTACACATCGTTGTGGCCGATGAAACCCTGGTTCGATTCTAGGTGATGGCATTTCTTTTTTAATTTTTTAATTATTAAATCCAAGTAGGTGTAGCACACTTTGTCTACTACTAGTAACTCTACAGGTAGTGGTTGTTTAACGCCCAGGTAAGAGTATGTTATGAGTGTAATATATGGATATATAATTATAAGATGGTTAGAATACAAATGTAATTGTAAATGATAACTATATCTTCCCGATAGTTCTAGAGTAGTTCTAGATGAGTTGTTCTCCTCCTCAATGAGTTGTTTTTGTTCTTCTCACATTTTACCAAAAATAAAAATTTCAGTTCAACACTTTATGCGGGTAAGGTTAGCTTGACACTACCTCTGGGCTTACCACACTAAAGATATATTATCTTGAGTGTTCATAATTATTTATATTGATTTTCGTTATTTAATTTATTCCCTGTTTGTTTGTCGGATATGAAACCTCTTAATGATCCTGCTATAATAACAGATAGGATAATATTGTTATTAGCACAATTTAATGTGTAACTTATTTTTACTTTTCAAAATTAGTTACATTTCGAGTTATGCGAAAAGTTCATTTTTTATACTTCAAATTGCAACAATCACTATATTTAGAGATTAACATATAAACGTTCCACATATTCCAAGAGATAGATAACTTCTAAATTGTTTCATTAAAAGTTTTGAAAGATATCGGAACTATTTAATAAGCGACTTAAAGTAATATATTTTTTAAGCCCGATTTGGGATATTTTTGAAAAATAATTCAATTAATTTGAAGCTGTTATATTATGGTTCTCATTAATACCTATTCAAAATTTACTTCAAGCAACTTGATAACATTATTGTTATGCATATTATTCGTCATATGAATTAATATACTAAACAATAAATTTTTATTATCTAAATTTTCATAATACTTTTCGTTATTTCTATTAAGTAAAACATAAAATACATAAACTATCAAGAAAAATTCTTTTTTTAAATGCTATTTTAGAAGTAATCGATGACTAGACACCAATCCTCATATATTAAAAATAAATGCCATCACCTAGAATCGAACCAGGGTTTCATCGGCCACAACGATGTGTACTAACCACTATACTATGATGGCTTACTTTCGTGCTAAACGACAGCTAACTTGATCAATATAAATGTTGAAAAATCTCCATTCGCTAGTCATCGTTATAATTTTGGCTTACATACACTTTCAGATGACTTCTCTGAAAAAAAAAAAAAAAATTTATAGATCCATCACATTAGACTTATGTGTTTTACTCAAAGAAATTTTTTTTGCTGAAGCAAAGATATTGAAAATTTTAATTTCTAAGGTATGGTAAGAAAAGTTAATTCAAACCTTTATGATTTTAGTAAATTCTTTTCTTTGTTATAATGAGCTGCCAAGAAACTCCAGGTAGTTACATTCAAAAATTTTATTCCTTTTAAAAACAATATCTGTTGATTATAGAAGAATAAGCAGCAAATGTTTTGTGAAATTTAGATAAATTTTATACCACTAGAAGTTATTATTAATATTAGTATATTATACTCGAAACAACAAAAGTTATCTTATTAAAGCAGTAAATAAACATTATATTAATAAATGAGCCGTCAGTTTAATTTTACTGTTAAAGAAACCAAAAGATCCAGTTATGTGCACACTCCACAAAGACCTGCGATCAAATATTTCTGATTACAATGAATACTAAAGAATATTTGCATGCTGTCAGTGTCACTATGAGATAAACAATGAAAGTGACAGATCCAATTTGAATTTCTCGAAATTGAAACATATCACGGGCTTCCAGTTAATATGTATTGAAGAAATTATCAAATGCCTATTCGAATAGAGGTCTTGCTAAAGTATGCATTTAATTGGACCTACTATTTCCTTTAACAATATCAATATTAGAATATTGTTGTTAATTCCAGCAAATTCAATTCAAAAACACGGCATAAGCAAGCGAAATATAAAAAAAAAGAACTTCATATCAAAACATAAGAAATTTGTTTTTGTTAAAAACGATAAAAAAAAGGTCGTACCCGGATTCGAACCGGGGTTGGTCGGATCAAAACCGACAGTGATAACCACTACACTATACAACCATTTATGTTTTTCTGTTTTAAGTGGATATATTAGTTGTCTAAAACAAGCACAAAATAAGCTCTCAACTTGGTTATTTTATTTAGAATCAGTTTACTGTTACATCTGTACATTTGAAAAATAGCGCAAAAAACCATTTTAATTGCTAGCATCGTTTGTGTACTTTTAGTAATGTCAACATTTTAAAAAAAAATATTAGTTTTTTTACCATTAGTATTGAAATTTAAAAAGAATGTTACTAGCAATAAAGAATATTTAACAATTTACGTGTTGTTAAAATTGAAAGATTTAACTACTTTATTTAGTCTACATGCATACAAAGTTGTAACAGTTTTGCAATGTTTAATTTTTCTGAATAGATTTTTCTATTTGTCGTTTGGTGCAAGAGAAATTAAATCACCTTAAAAGTTTTTTTATTGGTTTTGTTTAGTACTTTTAATTATATCTCAAATTTTCAACTAACCATTGAATATATTGTCTGCTATTTTGTGTCAGAAAAAAGAGTAATTTGTATTATTTTTTCTTCTGG
>PPOC02000521.1:20546-86582 GCA_003709265.2 Grigorovia yakushimaensis | reverse complement strand
CCTAACATGACTTTTATTGTTCCAAAATTTTGGTTGTGCTACTTCCACAATCCCACAGCAGGTGCCCACAGTCGAACAGTTACTGGAGTCTTTGAAACATCTCCAAATTGGTTAATGCTTCACGTGATGCAAAATATTTTAACGCGATTAGCAGAAAAAATAAATAAATCAAAAACTTGTAAATATCAAAGATATTCAATAGTTAAAATGAGTGGTATTGGTGAATCACGATCAGAACTGATTGCCTGGGTTAATGGTTTGTTACAACTAAATTATAAAAAAGTAGAAGAATGTGGTACTGGGGCAGCATATTGTCAAATTATGGATTCAATTTATAATGATGTACCAATGCATAGAGTTAAATTTGATGTTAGTACAGAATATGAATATTATACAAATTACAAAATTTTGCAAAGTTCATTCGCAAGACATCAAATTGAAAAGATTGTCTACGTGGAAAAGATGGTCAGATGTAGATTTCAGGATAATCTAGAATTTTTGCAATGGATCAAAAAATATTGGACACAGCATAAGGATTCTAATCCATATGATCCACTACAACGTAGAAAATATAGAGCTCCTAGTAATGGTACCCAAAGCAATTCATCCAGTGGCTCAACTACTCCAAATAACTATAATTCTATTACAGTAAATAAAAGAAGAACAACAAGTGGGTATAATTCAGTCCATAGTAATTCAACTTTTAGCACAAACAGAGCTAATAGTACATCAATGACATCTACTTATGGTAGAAGTGTTAGTAATCCTAGAAGAGTTTCTAATGAACAACTATTATCTGTCCAAAATGAGCTATCACAGGCACAAGTAAAGATTACTAACCTAAATAACGAAATTGAACAATATAAGGATTCAAGTAATATTTTAGAAAGAGAACGCGAATTTTATTTTGGTAAATTAAGAGATATCGAGATTTTAGTTCAATCAACCCAAGATTTAATCAACGAAGGTTTTTACAAAAATGAAACGGCTGAATTAACTAAATTTTTAAACAGAATACAACAAATATTATATGCTACAGAAGAAGGATATGATGATAACGTTGCTATCAATAATGATAATAGTAATAATAATATTATTACCAATAATAATAATACTACTACTAATAATAATGATACCAATAATTTAAATGACATGAATGAAATCAACAACAATAATAATAACAATAACGACATAATGAATCAAAATAATTTACCAAATTTAAATAACAATAACACTAATAACAATATTAATACCGTTGGCAGTTTAAACTTTACATCTACAACTACTACTACGGATTTCAATACAAATAACATGAATCATATGAATACAAATGATACGAACACTATTAATAGCATCAGTAGTTATGGTATACAAAATGCAACTGATGGTAATGATAACATTAACATTAATAATGGTAATGATGATAGTAATAATATTGCTTCATCAAATTTAATTATAGACGAGGAAACATTCTAATTGCACTATATGATCATGATATGATTTTTAGTCAAAAAAGTTAAAATGTGAACTGATCGGTTTGAAATAGAATATTAAAAGAAACGTATTTAATTTACATGTTTGATAACTAAAAACACAAAGGGTTTTAAGTTTATATATTTAATAGAAAGAAAGAAAGAATTGTAATAGTAATTAGTAATATCAAAGAAAAAGTGGCAAATAGAGTAATAAGTAATAATAACACGATATTTAATATAATAACAATAATTTTTTTCTCTTTTCATTTTCTACAATAATTTATCATATACTTAATTTGAGTGATATTAAACTTCAAAATCAAGGTATTTTTTAAAAGCTTCGTTTCTCTCTGGGAAAGGTCTTGGACCTAACAGTCTAATCATATCATTCCTTGTAATAATTTCCTTAGTTAGTAATTCTTTGGCAACTTTATCAACTTTATCAATATTATTTTTTAATAAATTACTGCATGCCTCATGTGCTTCATCTACAATTCTTTTCACTTCATAATCAATTAAATTTGCCATCTTAGTACTAAATGGTTTATGTATCTTTATACCAATTTGGTCATCTTGATCATATGAAATATATCCAACTTTTTTTGACATACCTAATTTAGTTACCATTGATTGTGCCATTTTAGTAACTTTTTTAAAATCATCATGAGCGCCACTTGTTACATTTGTAAAGTGTAATTCTTCTGATACTCTACCACCTAATGCCATAATCATCTTATGTGAAAATTGTTCCTTTGACATTAAATATTGATCTGGAGGTAAATATTGTGCATAACCAAGTGCATTTTTACCACGAGGTACAATACTTACTTTTAATAAAGGATCAGCAAATTTTAATAACCAACCACAAACAGCATGACCAGCTTCATGATAGGCAACTGTTTTTTTCTCTTCTGGTGACATAATCTTAGTTTTCTTTTCAAGTCCAGCAATGACTCTTTCAATGGCATTTTCAAAATGTTTTAAAACGATGAATGGTTCATTATATCTAGCGGCAATTAATGCAGCTTCATTGCAAGCATTTGCAATATCAGCCCCAGTAAAACCTGGTGTTAGAGTTGCTAATTTACCTGATAAATTGTCAATATCTTTTCTTAATTCTGGATCTAAATTAAGCTTCTTTAAGTGGACCAAATAAATTTGTTTACGACCGATGACGTCAGGTGCGTCAATTTGAATATGTCTGTCAAATCTACCAGGTCTTAACAAAGCAGGGTCTAAGACATCAGGTCTATTAGTACCCGCCAAGATAATGATCTGATCGGTTGATTTAAATCCATCAATTTCTACTAATAGTTGATTCAAAGTTGCTTCTCTTTCATCATTGGCACCACCAAGTGGTCCACCCTTACCTCTTGCCTTACCGATAGCATCAATTTCATCAATGAATATAATTGATGGTGATAATTTTCTTGCCTGATCAAATAAATCACGTACTCTAGATGCACCAACACCAACAAACATTTCGACAAATTCTGAACCTGACACTGATAAAAATGGTACTTTAGCCTCACCAGCAGTTGCTTTAGCTAAAAGTGTCTTACCAGTACCAGGTGGACCAGACAAGATTGCACCATGTGGTATCTTTGCACCCAATTTAGTAAATTTAGTTGGATTCTTTAAAAAATCAACAAATTCCATAATTTCTTGCTTCGCTTCATTACAACCAGCAATATCATCAAATTTAATCTTAATATTTTCTTGTTGATTGAAAAGTTTTGCTTTTGATTTTGTTACATTGAAGATATTTGACCAATTACCGTTTTTGGAAGTACCATTACCGCCTAAACCGTTATTAGTAACTCTTTTAGTGATAAATACTAATCCACCTAATAATAAAATTGTGGGTACAAATGGTATAACATAAGCCCAAGCTGATTTTTTATTTTGGTAGAAGATTGGTATTCTTTCTAATGGTGAAATGTTTAAAGTATCTTGTAAATCTATCAACTGTCTCTCTAAAGTTTCAACTGAACCGATGTTAAACATTAACTGTGAACCATTGTTTAAATGAGCGATGACTAAGTAACCGTTAATAACATTTATACTTTTCACTAAACCTTTGGAGACATAGTTTGATTTAAATTCTTGGAAACTCAATATTTTCTTATTGTTGTTATCATTGTTATTATCATTATTGTCAGTTAAATTATCATTAGGCCAAAATGTAAGTAATAAAGTTAAACCCACTGTCAAATAAACAGTTCTTGTAAATTCTTTAGATTTCAAATATTCCCAAATATTGTTATATTGTGAATTATTATTCTTATCATTTTGCCTATTTTGTTTATTATTCTTGTTGTTATCATTTGGAGACTGAGTTTGATTGTTTTCAAACTTGTGATTATTGCCCAGTTTATCCTTTGAATTGTTATCAAACATTTTATTGAAATGGACATGATTATAGTGTAAGGCTCGATAACCAATAGGGAGAGCATTTGCTTTGAAAATATAAGGTCTCCATATTTGGAATTTACCCATTTGGTGTGTTATGGACCGTCTCACACCTGTATATAGCATCTTGTATGTGTTGTGTATGCGATGAATTGTATGTTCAATCGAAGTGAATCAAATCAATTAAAATAAAATAAAATAAATTTAATTAAAACACTTCCAGAAGAGCAACAATTGAATAAAAATTCGAGAGAGATCGAAGTGTGAGATGTCACTCAAGCAACTAGAACTACTCAGCAAATACTATGGCCCACAAGTTCTCAAATCCCTTAGGTGGTCAAACGAAAGATTGCCTGCCAGTTTAGATAAGATAAGAATCCCTCAAACACATTTCCAACCAGATGAACCCAACTATCAAAACTGGCTAATCAGTAAAGAGAAACTGATCCAGAAGTTATCTGAATACCCTGATGAGCTAAAAGCGTTGGGTGAACATGGTGGTAAGCAGTCAGCGATACAAAATCTTGCCACAAGTATCTCGAAGCAAACTGGTATATCTTCACGTTATATTCAAAATAAGTTAGAGATGCAACCGTTGGTGTTGAAAACTGTAGCAAATCAAACGGCTAAGGGGAAGATCAAATCATTTTATGCCTTATGTTGTGTTGGTGATAAGAATGGTATGATTGGTCTTGGTGAAGGTAAATCAAGAGATAATATGATTAAAGCTATTAGAAAGGCACATTGGGAATCTATTAAGAATTTGCATTATATACCGTTGTTAGAGAATAGAACAGTACCAATGGATCTTGATTATGGCTATCATGGTGTCAAATTGAAAATAAGAAGAAGAGAGAATGGATTTGGAGTGCGTGTTCACCATACAATTTTTACAATGTGCGAATTGTTGGGCATCAAAGATATATCTTGTAAAGTCTACAAATCACGTAACAACATGAATGTTGCTAAAGGATTCCTGGAGGCACTGTTGAACTACAACAGTCTACCACAAATTGCCCTGCAGAGAGGTAAAAAAATTGTGGATGTCAAGAAAGTTTATTATTCGGATTGAAATGAAACAATTCAAAATAAATTAAACTGAAATAAAATTAATCACTTTGAACACTTCTTCTACCAGCGCTAGGATGAACAAGCTGGAACAGTGTTGTCAGTCATTGTCTGTACAGTTAGCAGAGCTAACCAAATTATCTGCCATGCCACAGGACTCTACAGGTGATTTGTCTAGAGGTACCGATGGGTTGTGGGTACAACAAAGAGTCGATCAGATAATAAAAGATATACAGGATTTGCTGTTATTGACAAGGAGCATAAGAGAACGTTGGTTGTTGGATCAGATACCCACAGTGGAAAATACTGTGTGGGATAAAGATCTGCCAAATTTATTAGATAAGGCAATGAATGTGTTATTAGATTTGGAACCCACACACAAATGACAACTTCGTCATACATTTATCATATATCTATTCGTTATTTTAAATAAATCTTTACATATATCCTATATCGATCATACACTAGTTCTATACATATATATATCCATATATACATGTTTATGTATGAACCTATTAGTACAACTAACAATATGCACAATCAATACTCGTACATATTCTATCAACTATCGAGAATGCACTACTATTGTAAGTATCTATTTGCCAATTGTTTCACTTGCAGTTGGAAATTGTTATCTTTAGCTATATCGATAGTAAACGGTGAAAGCAGTTGCTTGATATACAATTCATGCAACGAATGGTAGAATTTTTTACATTGTAAATCATTTACTGTAGAATCTTCTGAATGGACCATTAGGAATCTTATACCACCATACGTTACATATCCAGTTACTATAAGACCATAGAAATGATCCATCTTACCCAAATAACAATTTTCCAGATCTTGTAAGTTTTTATTAGATCTCCCAAATATACTTGTATCCATTATGCTGTTACCTACATTCATACTTAAGCCATTATTGGCGTTACTGCCCGTACCATTATGTCCCGTACCATAATAATTCAACTGTATGGGCCTCTCTTGCCATTGTAGTTCGTCAAGTATATCCAAAGATGAGTGTAATATAAATGGTATCATACTCTTTATATCTTGGGCAAATTCCTCACCTTTCGAATTACTAAATGAATCCTTATAGATAGCAATATCATCTTTATTTATTATAACTAACTCACAGGGCATGATCAAGAGTCCAGAGGGGTGCAGTGGCTATTTGCTGTTGTTGTTGTCCTTCTCTATTTAATAATCAAAATTAACAATTGAAAATAGCAAAAATGACACTCACAACAAATTACTACAAATAACTCAGATAGCAGTCTACGTAGTACCGCTAGGAAACTTGTAACATGACCGGTAGAATTAAATTGGTTACTAAATTGTTGGTGGATAATCAATATGAATTGATGGATGATTTAAACTACGAACGTTCTGTGCCAAATTATAAATTGAATGAACTGAATGATGACATTAATTTAAGTACAATCATTTCTTCAAATTCACAAGCATCACTGCATGGATTGTTACATGGGGATAATGGCATTAATAATAAAACTAATAAAACTAACAAAGGTAATAGTAAAGGTAATACCAGCAGTAATCAAAATAATAATAATAATAATAAAAACAATAGGAGTGGGTTCATATCGAGTAATAGTTTCACTAATTTAGCCAAACTTAATATTCCAAATAGTAGTAATAAACTAAATGATAATAATATTGCTAACATAAATTCTATGAGAAATTTTAGTCCTCACAACAATATTATTAGTAAGGCTACTCGTTTAAAGGCTGAAAGGGTAAGAATTTATTTAGATTATTATTACAATCTTCTAGAACGTTGTATCGCCTTAGATAATGCTGATTTAGATAATAACTTAGATAAAGACAACACCAACAATAAACAAGATAATCAAGAGAATGCTAGTAACGTTAAATTGAAGAAACATCACCAACGACAGTTCCACCATGATGGTGTTGAAGGTGTCTATAACCCTTTACAAGTGATAAGAAATAGAAAATTAAGGAAAAAATATCACAATGAATTGAAACCAGTTAGAGAATTAAGTTTCACAAAGCAACCATTGATTGCCATTATACAATTTTCACAAAAATCTAATAAGAAATTTAAATGGTTCGTAGAATTAAGTGAAAAATATACTGATTTAACTTGGAGAACTTCCCATTGGAATGAGTTAAGGAAACCAAATGCTGATCTATGGATTAATGACTATTCGTTGAAAGATTTCGATAAATTGAAAGAAAAGGCTAAAGTTAAAGATAAAACTAAGGGCAATGACACTGCAGCTAACAATAATAATAGTAAAAAAGATAAAGATAATAAAGAAATGAAAAAAAGACATAAAATTACTAGAAAGATTAAACATATAAAGAGGAAATCGAAAAAAATTGATAATGATCAAACACCCACTATTAGAAGAGAAAATAGTAACACAACAGATGATATCAACATGGCAAATCCCATAGATAACAATCATGATAATAACAATCTTTTAAATGTATCTCAACAAAGTCAGCTATCTCTTTCAAATTCACCAAATCATAATAATCAATTGTCAAATGATTCATCAAGTTATTCTTTATCATTAGCATCACAAGATAATAATAATCATTTCCCCAGATCAGATAAAAAAAATTCAATAGATTTCATTGAATTCAAAGACGAAATTTACGATCATATAGATAATAACTCCTTCCAAAATCAAAACTTTTCTAACAATACCAACGACTTTGATAATTATAACAATCCTACTACTAATCATTTAAATCTTTCCTTAGAAAAACAATATCATCATAATAAAAACAATAATAACATGAATAAAAATGATCTTAATAATAAAAAGAACCTCAGCACTACAAATTCTAACAATAATGACGATAATGATAATGATGATGATATGAATGAATTAAATATTAATATTCCAATTGATGAACAATTACAACAATATTGGCGTGATACGCGTTACATTTTATCTACAATTTCAATTATGTCACATAGAAGAAGAACTCATGATATTGTAAAAAGAAATGCAATTATGAAACGTAATGATACTGTCATATTTAATGATAACAAAAATAATATTGGTGTTAACAATTTTGGTGCGACCAATATCAGAGATAACAAAACTGTGGTTATAGACAATAATGATGATAAGATTGAATCGACAAAAGAAATAATTAAAAAATACGACAATGAATTAGATATTGCTATTGGTAAGGGTAATAAATGGACCTCAAAGTTATTGAATGATTATTCAATTAGAGTGGAAACATTAATTTCTTCCAGTGATAGAATCCTAAGTGACATTAATACAACATTAACATTAAAATTAAAATTATTACAGGAGAATACAGAACGTTATGGTAATTTTAAAATGTTACATCCGCATAAGACAACTAAAATCTTGTACAGAATTTTAGAATATTTCATTGTTTTTATACTATGGTCTATTTGGTTACTTGTTATGATTTTAAGAGAAATAAGACATTTTGTTATACTTTTATTAAAATTGGTCAAATGGACAGTTTGGTAGTTAAACAATTTTTAATTTACATATTAAATATTCTCTATATTGAACAAATAAATTTAAATAGTGATACATATACATATGTGTGTATATGTATGTATAAGTGTGTTATGCAAAATGAATTAAGTATCATTCTATGTCTCTTTCATATACCTGTTTTTGAAACTTCATTATTTGTCGCTCACCATTAATAACAACACCTGTAGTAACACACCCGCACAAATATAATACTTTGAGAGGTAACCTTAAGTTACGGAATGGTCTTATAGTCTTCAATAGGATTGGTAAAGATATCAACCCAAAAATGGTACCCTTAAAAGCACCGAGTATATTAGCTTTTAAAATCTAAACATTATTAAATTGGATGAAATAAAACTTGCTTGTTAATCAAATGTAAAAAGTGTCATTAACAACATCATTATTTCGTTAGTACGTCTGGTTATCAAGGTATGGTATACTTCATTACACTAAGTTATAGATAACGAAATGTAGGTAAATTCGATAAAATAGAACGTTAGCTAAACTAATTCATTCAAAACATACTTGCCCTTTCAACTCATCTGTATCTTTGTTTTGATACTTCATAGATTAAGGATAATTGGATGGTTTGCTTCGATGAGCTTAATTACACTTTTGAGTTTAAATCGAATAGCAAATTGTTTTTTCGGAAAGTATAGCAACAATTCCATCGTCGCAGTTTAATTCAGCAAATATAGTGGAATATACTTGCCCTTTATAGCTGTTGTCTTGGGTTAAATACTTTAATTTACTACTAATCTGAACATAGCATGTGGGAATATTACAGTTTATAAGCCTTCGATAATGTTTGATACCACAAACATTGTAAATTTTCGATAACTTAATCGGCAACTTATTTTCTTATTTTCTTTTGTATTCATATTTTGACTGCTTTTTTGCTTCAAAATAATTGTCAGTTAATAGTTGTAGTAAATATTATATATATATTTTTTATATTCGCGAAGAACTACTTCCAATAAGGCATTATCATTACTTTTACCTTTCAATTGGCCTTTTAGATTAAAATTCCTAAAACAGCTACTTTGTATATTAAAATATTTAAAAAATGGAGTAAGTATATAACAAGCTAAACTGTTTGACAGGACAAATAAAACAGAAATAAAACAGTTCCATGAAATTGAAACCAATTCCAAATAAATTGCTCGAAAATGACCTACAAAAAGTAAAGTCAGTCTTAATTTTCGGTTGAAAGGATTCAATTAAACAATTTTAGTAGAGAAATGATTGTTTCCTAGTTTTAATTTTTATTCAAAGATTAATTTGGACACAAAAAAAGCATTTATTAACCATTAAAGTTAGAAAAGTTCTTTTTTTGCTTTGATTTTCTCAGGAAATGAGTACTTCTAGAGCCCAGTTCATAGATGCTTGAATGAAAAATGCTTCTGTCGTTGTTAAAAACTATTAGAAGGTTAATCTTTTTGAATTTCTTCTTTTAAAAAGAAAAAAGCTTTGTTCATTTTATTTATGTTTTCGTTTATATATTTTTAAGATGAGTATTATTTGCTTAATTCAGAAAGCTAAATAATATTTTTCAATTCGAAAATTTTGAGGCCATTTAGTAATTGAAATTATCCCATTGTCCTGTAACTGTATGAAATACCGATTAATTAATCTTTTATTAATCTTAATTGGCTATGAATAAATTTATATAATTATTATGTATCTTGTACTTGTATTTCTACTGTTTATTATTGATAATTTCAGCAAATAATGAATTATTATTATTATTTCCACTATTATAATCATTATCAATTATCATTGAATTAATTAAATTTAGTGGTTTCAATAATAAATTATTGGTAAAAATATTATAATTTTCCAATTTATTGGACCAATTGATCAAAAAATTATTCAAGTTGTTTGCATTAAAACCATTATTAGAATCATTTATTAAACAATTGATTAAAGTGCACCAAATCATTGATATTTGTTCCAAACATTTATCATAATAATAATTATTACTAGCTATATTAAATCTTGGTAAATTAATAATTAAAATAGTAACATTGTCTAAAAAATTTAAACTTTCCATAATATTTTTAGATTTTGGTGGTATATTAAATAATAGGTAATCGATTAAACAATTTAAAAATTCCAAAATAAATGGCTTTAATCTAATAAATGAATAATCATCCAAATTATTTATTCTACTATAATCTAAGGAAACTGGAGAGTTGGTAGATGTAAAGTTATTCGAGTAATTGATACCAAAATTACAAATTTCATTGTTTCCATTCATATAATTATTTACATTTGCATTTAAGTTGATGTCATTATTAATATTATTAGGTAAATCAAAATTTTTATTATATGGAATATTAGTAATAATTCTATTAAATTTATCAATCAAATCAGTTAAATAATTATCAATGTTAACATTACTTGTCAAAAAATTTTGAACATTATTATTTATAATTAATTGCATAAATGGTTCATTATTGGTAATATTACCGATTAATTCAATTAATTGATCTTTGTTCATTAATTGTAATGATCTATTGATTGGTAAATCTTGGCTCTTTATTAAATTTAAATAATTTTTCTTTTTCATGGAGATGTTGTTAGTGTTTGGCTTAAAATGAAATTTGTATTGTGGTTTATGAATATTATTATTACTATTGATGTACTTATTATTATTATTAATGTTATTTGAATTATTAATCTTTAAATTATTTGAAACTGAATTGGTGGAAAAAGTTGAATTGTCTAGCTTTCTTTTATTGCTATTGATATTACTATTAGTTTGTAGTTGATTGATTTTAACCATTGTAGTTATATTGTTTTGTAAATTGATCGTATTGCTTTCGGCGCTATTAATATCATCAGTGTTATTTTTCACCAGATCATCTTGATTTTTCAGTGATAAAGGTTTCTTAATATTATTTGTCGAAGAATTACTATTGGTACTATTTGTTTTTGTAACGCTTCCCCAAGAGAACCCCATTTGATTATTCATTTTGTCTGAATAGTTAGTTGTTAAAAAAAAGAGAGAAATTATTAATTGTTAGGATGTAAAATATTAAAGAATAGTAAAGATAAAAAAGGTTTTATGAATAAAAAAATGATTATTAATAGAAGTAAAAAGTGTCTTTGGTTGAAACTAGAAAAAGATAAAAAAATGTTATAATAATTAATCGATTTGTTTTCAAAAAAATAATTAAAAAGTGCAGAAAGATCAAAACGTTGTTCAATTTTAATGCAATTCCAATTAAATTATTGATTGTTGTAACTCTACAATTTTTTCAAGTAAAAAATATTTTCAATCATAAAAAAGAAAAAAAAGATTTTACCCGACAATAAGCAAAGCATTACGTTATTAAAATAACGTAATCAGTATAGAATTACTCATAAGATTATGTAATGATGACATCGATTTTTTTTACTAATATTTAATTAATACTTTATTTATTATCATGTAGTCGTTTTACCACAATCTACTTTTTTTCTATATATTCCTTCAATTTTAAATCAATTCTTTGATCAATTAATTTGATTAATTGAGCATTAAATACATTGTTACTATCACTTTCATTGTTAAATTTTGTTTCCATAAAATTAACAATTTGCTTTTCAATGATCTTACCAGTTAGATCGACTTCAATATTAACTTGATTTAATTGTCTCAATGGTAAGATTACATTTTCTTGAGTATGCTTAATCATAGCAATCTTAAAAATTGCTTCTTTGTCATCCACATATGTAATAGTTAAAGATACACCATCAATACATATGAAACCCTTTTCAACAATATAATTAATGTATTTTTTATTTTCATTTGGCAATTGGAATGAAAAAATAATTGAATTGGCAACTACTTCCTCACCAACAATATTAGCAATACAATCAACATGACCTTGAACATAATGACCACCAAATCTAACTTCATTGGAAATAGCTCTCTCTAAATTAACTTTTTCACCTTGTTTCCAATTCTTAATTGTAGTTCTATCTACAGTTTCAGGTGAAATACCAACTTTAAATTCGGATTCAGTAAATTCTGTCACAGTTAAACAAATACCATTGACAGCAATAGAATCACCAATGTGACAATCTGTTAATATTTGCGCGCAATCACTAATAACAATGGAGATACCATTACCCCCACTTTGTGTATTATCTTGCTGTTTATATGATTTAATAGTACCCATACATTCTACAATACCGGTAAACATCTTTATCAATAACTTATCTTTTCAATTTAAGTTAGTTTATTATTTTCTTTGAAGATTAGAAACACTTTATAAGTTTGCCGTTTTAAACGTTTCCTCTATGGAATTACTAATTATGAAGCGTTTTTTGTCACGTGCTGTTTCTTCTCTGGCTGCCTCGAAAAGTTTCAACCGAAAAGGGAAAAAGCGGAAGAACAAAACGGAATTCAAAACGCGGAAGTGAACACTCAATTAAGAATTTAAGATTTATATTGATACTTTTTGAAGAGAATTTCAAAATTTCAAGATTAGTCATTGCGAATATGTTGTCTTCAATTGTGTCCGCCTTCTCTTCGTTATCTTCAAGCGCGTCGATCTTTATCTTATCTAAAATTATGAGTAATTTTTATAATTATGAGTAATTTTTATAATTATGAGTAATTTTTATAATTATGAACAAAGAACGAGCAATATATAAAAGATAAATTTAGCAATGATTACATTTTGCAGTGTAGTTAGCTTTTAAACTTACCCTCGATAAAATATAACTATTTATTACCCACTTGAATATACATATTTTCTACTATGTCTTTAATGGAATTGCCACCAGTGTACTCTACTGCTTCAAATGACTTACGTTCAGATACATTTACTACACCAACACCAAAAATGATTGAAGCCGCTTTTCAAGCTTCCGTTGGTGATGCTGTTTATAACGAAGATATTGATACGATAAAACTGGAAAAACATATTGCCACTTTAACTGGTAAAGAAGCTGGTTTATTTTGTGTTTCAGGTACTTTATCAAATCAAATTGCCTTAAGAACGCATTTATATCAACCCCCATATTCAATATTGTGTGATTATAGAGGTCACATATTTGTTGATGAATCAGCTGGTTTAGCAATTTTATCACAATCTATGGTTATACCTGTTATACCATCAAATGGACAATATTTAACTTTAGAAGATATCCAAGCAAGAGTTGTGCCAGATGATGGTGATATTCATGGTGCTCCAACAAAAATTATTTCATTGGAAAATACTTTACATGGTGTCGTTTATCCAATAAATGAATTAATTAGAATTAAAAATTGGTGTCAAGAACAAGGTCTTATTTTACATTGTGATGGTGCCAGAATTTGGAATGCTTCAATTGCGTCAGGTATTTCATTAAAGGAATATGGTAAAATTTTTGATTCAATTTCAATTTGTCTTTCAAAATCAATTGGTGCACCAATTGGTTCAGTTCTTGTAGGTAGTTTGAAATTTATTAAGAAAGCAAATCATTTTAGAAAACAACAAGGTGGTGGGATTAGACAATCCGGTATCATTACCAGAATGGCAATGCTTGCGTTGGAGGATAATTGGGAACAAAAATTATCAAGATCACATAATTTTGCTAAAAGATTAGGTGTATATTGTAACGAACTACAAATACCATTAGAATCACCTGTGGACACAAATTTTGTATTTTTAGATTTAGTAAAAGCAAAAATCGACCTTAAAAGATTAACTGCAATTGGTAATAAATATAATGTTAAAATAAATAGTGGAAGAATTGCTTTCCATTATCAAATATCAGATGAAGTTTTTGAAAAAGTTAAATTGACCATTAAGGAAGTCTCAGAATACGCAAAAGAAAACCCATATATTTACGAGGGACCAAAGAAAAACTACTGATTATTTGAATAATTCAGTTCAAGTCAAAAATAGTAATTTTGAAAAAACAACGGTGATATAGATAATATATATTTTTTACGACAATAAATATACTAAAATGAATAAATAACTCCGATTTTTTTTTTTTCAGTTTAAATGAGTAACACCGATCTTAAAATTGTCATAGCTCCGATTGGAAAAAATTGTTGTTCGAAATTAAGAGAGTAAACCGACAATACAACAAGAAACAAAGTGATGACAAAATTCCGACTTTTGATTGAGACAAAAATTGAACAAGAGCAAATATTATTATCGAGATGTCCCGATGAAACGTCTGTAAATATTTTTGCTTTTTATTTTCGGAAAATTTTTTGATCATAAAAGAAATTTTTCGCAGTTTTTGAAAAAAAGGCAAGCACGTGAAATGCCGATCTGTCAAAAAGAAATGTGGAGCAATTACACAGTTTAAGTCATCTTTAATCAATTGTGTATATTTCATATATATAAACTATTTATAATTAGCATTAGTAGTTTTTAACTGTTAATTTTTGACATTATACTACAACTCCATATAAACAACCATGTCTTTTATCACTCCAGTGGACTTGATTAACAAGACTTTATCTACCATTGGTGGTGATTTCTTTGCTTATAAGTCAATTGACCAAAATAATTTATTATACGGCTCATTAAATGAAAATGAAAATACTAAAATTTATGAATTAGATGTTAGATCTGGTGCTGGTTTAATTCCATCAGGTTTTAATAAGTCTAACGGTAAAGTTAATAATATTATCACTTCTGGTTATTCATTACCATATTTCATTAATTCAATCGAATCTAATGCTGGTTCTAAATGGAACTTCAACACTGCTGCTCTTAATTACGTTAATGACACTTTAGTTAATGATTACTTAACTCCATTAGACATTGCTGAAAAGTTAAATTTAATTACCGTGACTCCAGTTAATCACAATGAAATTGAAAAGACTACCGTTTTAGCTTATATTTTAGCCAATTTTGTCAATGATTCTTCTGTTAATGGTTCTATTAACTTATTTGATGGTATTAACTATACTAAAGATAAATTAAACTATGCTACTTCTACTGATGTCGATGCTGCTTTAGTCAAGTTAAACAAGTTAGTTAAACAAGATACTTTTGCCAATGTATTAAATCAGTTCAATCAAATTACAGGTTGGGAATTAGATAACTTCAATTATGTTGGTAATGCTACTAACCCTGAATTAGTTTTTGTTACTTACGGTTCAGTCGAATCTGAATTATTTAACAATTCTTTAAAGCATTTTGATAATTCTAACTACGGTATCATTAATATCAGAATTCCATTACCATTTGACACCGAAAAATTCTTACAATTATTACCATCATCTGTTAAGAAAATTATTGTCATAAATCAAATCGGTGGTAACAATAATAATGTTTTCAACAATCTTTTACAAAAGATTAACTACTTATTATTTACTAGCAAGAAATTAGACATTAAAGTTGATCAATACAACTACGATTTGAACTTTATTTGGTCTCAATTTGCTGTAAACAACATTATTTCAACCTTTACTAAAACTTCTGCCACTTCTCCAATTTCTGCTGCAAGCGACCACGTTGCATTCTGGTTGAATGATAACAACACTGAATTTACATCTGTTCCAAGCAATTTATTATCTCTATTTACTTCTGAGCAAATTGTTTTCAAAAGTAAATTTAACAATATAATCAATGGTGGTACATACCATGCTCAATTACAATTTAATTCTGAAAACATTGGTAACAATTTAGATGTTAACTCTACTAATTTATCTGTTGTTAGTGACATCAAATTATTAAGCGAAATTGATGTTGTCGCTACATTAGCTCCTGGTGCTGACTTAATTGTTGTCTTACCAGAAGCTTCTAAGGCCGATAACGATACTGATTTAGTCGAATTTATCGAATCCTTGAAGTTATCAAACACTTTTATTGAAGCTATTAAGGCCAAGGAAATTAAATTAACTTTAGTTAATAGTTTAGTTGGTGACAATATCGATTTATTTGTCCAAGGTTTAGTTACCTCCAAATTAAATAAATTCAAATTCGAACAATTCGTTCAACTATACGACAGTACTTTAGACAAAGCTGAAACTATTGAATGGTATAATAAGTTTGTTGATGAAAACGTCTTTGATGTTGATGTCTCTGCTTTAAAGATTGCGGAAATCCAAGAGGAAGAAGATACCAAGGAAGAAGAAGAAGATACTGAAATGGCTGATGAACCAACACCTCTTCCAATCTTTATTAACGAAACTTCTTTTGTTGGTAATCCATTCAATGTTGCCATTGTTGACGAAGAAAATGATGGTGCTATTGAAGCCAAAACCAATTCCGCTGAAGATATTTCCAAGATCTTATCTTTTAAGGAAGCTTATGGTGCTACTAACCTATTAAGACCAGATTTACCTGTCGAAAACTATGTCATTAAGGTCAAATCTAACAAGAGAGTTACTCCTGAAGACTATGACAGATACATTTTCCAAATTGAATTTGATATTGCTGGTACTGGTATGAAATATGACATCGGTGAAGCTTTAGGTATTCATGCTAGAAACAATGAAGATGACGTTTTAGAATTTTTGAACAAGTACAACTACGATCCAAGCGAAGTTGTTTTAGTACCAAACAAAGATGATAACACTGTATTAGAAGCTAGAACTGTTTTACAATCTTTTATGGACAACTTAGACATCTTTGGTAAACCACCTAAGAAATTCTACGAATCTTTAGTCCCATTTGTTTCTGACGAAACTGAAAAGACAAAATTAACCCAATTAATTGCTCCAGAAGGTGCTGTTGATTTAAAGAATTACCAAGATGTTCAATTCTTCACCTATGCTGATATTATTGAATTATTCCCATCTTGTCAAGCTAACTTAAAAATTACAGATTTGGTTAAATTAATTGCTCCATTGAAGAGAAGAGAGTATTCTATTGCCTCATCTCAAAGAGTTCATCCAAATGAAGTTCATTTATTGATTGTTGTTGTTGATTGGATTGATGCTCAAGGTAGAAAGAGATTTGGTCAAGCTTCCAAGTACATTTCTGACTTAAGGGTTGGCCAAGAGTTAGTTGTTTCTGTGAAACCTTCCGTTATGAAGTTACCACCAAGATCGGAACAACCTGTAATTATGTCCGGTTTAGGTACTGGTTTAGCTCCATTCAAGGCTATTGTCGAAGAAAAAATGTGGCAAATGCAACAAGGTATGCAAATTGGTGAAATTTACTTATTCTTAGGTTCTCGTCACAAACGTGAGGAATACTTATATGGTGAATTATGGGAAGCTTACAAAGATGCTGGTATTATCACTCATATTGGTGCAGCTTTCTCTAGAGATCAACCTGAGAAGATTTATATTCAAGATCGTATTAGACAAGTGTTACCTGAATTAAAGAAAGCTATGGTTGAAAATGAAGGTTCCTTTTACTTATGTGGTCCAACCTGGCCAGTTCCAGATATTACTGCCGCTTTAGAAGCCATTTATTCTGCTGATGCTGAAGAAAAGGGCATCAAGATTGATTTAGATGCTACTATCGAAGAATTAAAGGAAAGTTCCAGATACATTTTAGAAGTCTATTAGTCTTCTTTACAATAATAATAATTAGATTAACTGAACTTTTATTCAACAAACTATTTATTTTTTTCTCCAAAGAAAAGCTTTTATATATTTAAGATATAGACTAACTAAATGATATTTAATTCATAATTAACTATTTTTACATCAAACTGACGACTGACGTACCATTTTGAAATCTTGCTCTGAAAATTTTGTTGGCATTGGTGAACATTCCTTCCTTTAAAGACACTACGATAAATTGTGAACCCTTGAATCTCGTCTTAATTAAATGACCAATGTTTTGGGTATGACTCAAATCCAAAGCGGCATCCACCTCATCTAAAATATACATCGGAGCTGGTCTAAATTCTAATAAAGCTAAAATCAGTGATAATGCAATTAATGATCTTTGACCACCTGATAATTCAACCAAACTTTCCTTCCAAATTTTGCCTAATTTAACTTTAACTTCTAAACCCTCTGTAACATCTTTACCTTCAATAGGTACTAATTTAGCTGAGGAATTGGGTAACAAGTCTGCAAAGATGTTACCAAAATCTTTGGTAACCTTTTCCCACGTTTTGATAAGCGTTTCTCTTTTATATTCATTTAACTTGGTGATTGTTTCTTGAATTTTTATTTTATCTTTTTCAATTGTTTTGATCATAGTTTTCAAAGCAGTTTCTTTCTTTTCAACGCTCTCAATCATGCTCATGATATTAACGTTGACTCTTCTTTTCATGTCTTGATAACTCTGTTGTAATTGTTTAGATCTATCTTGATATTCTTTTAAATTTATACCAGAATTTTGTTCTATAATATAAGTAAGTTGACTTTTGTCTTTTAACCATTCATTAGCATCTTCTAATTCTTTTAGTTTAGAACTAAAATTAGTGGTAGTCGACTTGTTTTCGTTCAGATCGTGCTCAATTTTTTGTAATTCTAACTTGTAATCATTTTTTAAATTAGTTTTTGATTCAATAATCTGATTTATTTCAGTCATCTCTTCATCAATGCTTAGCAAACGTTTTTTTTCCTCGCTTATTTGCAGTTGAACTTTGTTCAATTCGTTTTCTAGTGTTGTTAATTTGGTTTGGGTATCAGTTTGTTTCTCTTGTAACTTTTCATTTTCTTCAGATAATTCCTTTGAAGACTGCTTGATAGTATCACTATCACCTGATAGTTGTTCCATTTCTAACTGCAAATTTTGATAAGAGTCATATTTTTGCTCATGGTCGTTTTGCAAGTCAGTAATTTGTCTTGAAATTTGGTCCACCTCACCTTTCAATTCCTTTAACTTGGAGCCTTTATCATTAGAAAATTCTTCAGCATCCTTCTTAATTTTATTGATCTCGATAAGCATATTATCTTCATCAATCTTCAAATGGTCAATCTCAGAAGCAAAATTGCCAATTTCTATTTCCAATTCCTCATTTCGTTTGATCAATTGATGTGTGGGGTTAGATTGTAAATTTTTTTGAGCAATAGTTAATCTATGTAGTGACATCTCTAGATCTCTTTGTAAAGTTTTGGTTTTTTGTGAAATTTCTTCCTGTTGTTTGATATTGAATATTATTTCATTTAATTCATTTTTCAGTTGTTTGACTTCACTGGTGACTGTATTATACTTTTGAATATCAATTAATAATGAATTTGATTGATTTCTACTACCACCAGATAAAGTACCTTCTGGATCATAAACATCGCCCGCTAGAGTAATACTTCTCGTGCGTATCTTTGGATTAAATGTAATTGATTTAGAAGTTTCGGAATCCTTACAGATTAAAGTGGAACCAAAAATGAATTCCATTGCTTTAGATACTTCATCATCATACCCAATCAAATTTAATGCTAATTCCACTTTACCTGGAGCAATTTGTTTTGCCATATGTAGAGTATTTGCACTTAAGGTTCTTGCGGCAATTTTGTTCAAGGGAATTATAGTTACCCTTCTACGTAGTCTACCATGTTCTAATAGTTCAGAAGCGGTTTGTTGATCATCGACAACAATATTATATAATCTACCTCCAGCACAGACTTGTAAAGCAGTAGCATTGTCAAAATTTTGCTCATCTAAAGTAAATAATTGTGCTACTACACCTTTTATTGCATCCGTATTAAAGTTTGCGTGCGGCCTTGTATATTGGAATTCTAAATTTGCAACTTTTCTTTTCAAATATTCAGCTTCATTGTTTAGCTGATAAATTTTTTGCTTCAATTCAGATTCCTTTTGCTTCAGTTTTTTTAATAAATCTGGATCAAACCCATAGTTTCCCATTTGTTGCTTTAAAGATTTACATTTATCTTCACAATCCTTTACACGTGTTATACTTAGTTCGTTGTCTTTTTGACCTTGTACAACATTTCTATTATTTTGTGATAGCTCATTTCTCATCAGCTCAATTTTTCTTTCTAAAGTTTTTATTTTTATTTTTATTTCATTATGGTTATCTTGAGCTGTCATTAATTGTGCATTATAACCTGTGTCCGTTTGACCATCAGCAGATATACCAGTCGATAATATAGATAAGAGATCAGCTTTATTTTTATGTAATGCTTTCAGTTCATTCAATTGTGTCTTTGTTTTTTCGTACTCTCTTTTTAATTCTTCAAATTGTATAGATTTTCCCTGTAATTGTTTTCCTAAATTGACATCATTTTCATTTAAATCTAATATTTTTTTATTGATTTCATCAATGTTTTGTTTATTTATCCTTTCTGTAGCTTTTAAACGTGATAATTGATTTGACAAATCAGTTTCTAAGCTTTCAAGTTTATTAATTTCGCTATTTTCATCTAATTCCAAACTTCTTTGTTTCTTAACAGTTGTTAAGTCTTCGTTAAGATTGTTGATTTCTGATGAAATTTTTTCATTAAGGTGGATTAATTCTTCCTTCCTTGTTTGTCGTTCCAAAAGGATAGTTTGTGCAGAATTATGTTTCTCTTTCATATAATGATATGTAAATGCATGTACAATTTTGTTATTCTTTTCTAAATCAGTCAAAATGTTTTGAAACTCAAGAAATAGTCTTTTTTCGCTTTTTAGTTTCTCTAGTTTTGGTTCAATCTCTTCTGATAAAAGAGTTCTATTTTCTTGCAATTTGCTTTCTTTTTTAATCATTGTTCTTTCGGCCTTTTCTCTTCTATCTTCAAACATTTTAGTACCTGCAGCTTCTTCGATTAATGACAATATTTCCTGTGGTTTCATATTCAATACTTTAGTAATCTTACCTTGCATAATTAAGAAATTTGGGTTATTGATATTTAATTGAACAGATTGGAATAACTGTAAAACGTTTTGTTGCGGTGCCCTATGACCATTAATTAAATACTTAGAAGTACCACCTAATACAATTTGTCTAGTGACAGAAATCTTAGGTAAATCGCCAAACCCAATAGGTCTATTGTTTGGGTCAGAATTATCGAAAACAATTGTAACACTTGCCTTGGTGACACCTGCCTGACCTCTTTTATAAATCAAATCCTGTATATTTGTTGCTCTAACGGTGGACATAGATGTAATACCTAAGACAAAACATATAGCATCCAAAATATTGGATTTACCGGAACCATTCAAACCTGTGATAGCATTAAATTGCGGATCCCAATTTGATATAATTGTTCTTGTGGCGTAGGACTTGAACCCATCTATGATTAATTCCTCTACTTTCATAGTGTAATGTCTTTAAATACGTCAAATAGTAATATGTGTTACACAGAGAGACGATCCGGTAGGTTTAAAATGGTTTGTTATATAAGTTTCTTGTACTTATTAAAATTACTCCAAGATTTCAAGTATTTTAAAATTTCACATCCAGGAAAAAAAAGATCTGATGAGATGCCATTTACCATATGGAACTTCCAAAATACAAGATACGTTGGTAAGTAGTATATAAAAAGCAGAATAAAGCAACATTTTAAATTAGCTTACCTTATTTATTTTTTGGATGTTTATGAGGGTACATATAAATTATATATATTAATAAATATATATATTAATTATAATTTAATCAAATTAAGATTAAAGATAAATTAAATTGATGTTATAGAAAATAGAAAATGATATTTAGATATAAGTGACAATTTGTTAATTAAATTTAATCTTGAGTCTTTTGAGAACCACGTAATAAACCAGTTCTTCTAGCGGCAATTAAACCAACCTTTTGACCAGCAACAGCACCTCTAGAGATAGTAGAAGCTTTACCAATATGTTGATGGTTACCACCACCATGTGGATGGTCAACTGGATTCATGGCAACACCTCTAGTCTTTGGCCAAGAGTTTCTCTTTAATCTGTACTTGTGGAAAGCACGACCAGCCTTTAATAATGGTTTGTCAACTCTACCACCACCAGCAACGACACCAATGGTACCTCTAGCATCAGAAGAGATAATCTTCTTAGCACCAGATGGTAATCTGACTCTAGTCTTGTTTTCATCTGGGTTGTGACCAATAACGATAACGTAGTTACCAGAAGCACGAGCTAAAGCACCTCTGTCACCTGGTCTTTCTTCAACGTTAGAGATAATAGTACCTTCTGGAACGGAACCTAATGGTAAAACGTTACCAACATTTAAAGTAGCTTTCTTACCAGCGTAAATGAATTGACCAGTGTGGACACCTTCATTAGCAATAAAGATTTCTTCTCTTAATCTGTACTTGTATGGATCACGGAAGACAACCTTAGCTAATGGAGCACCTCTACCAGCATCATGAACAATAGATTTAACAACACCACGAATGTAACCGTGTCTTTCAGCGTAATCTAAAGTTCTTAACTTGGCAGCACCTTGTCTTAATCTAGTATGAGAAGTGAAAATGGAACCAGCACCCTTTCTTTGGTTACGAATAACTCTACCCATTGTTGTTGATCTAGTTAATTAAATATTGTTATTAAAGGTTACAAATGAAATTGAAATTTCAACATTAATAAAAATTCACATTGTTTAATTTACAATTCAAAGCGACAAGCGTCATTGCTGCGGTGTGTGGGAAATTGCGATGGCGTTGCTCGCCGGAGGAGGTTGGCGGAGCAGTGACTGTGTTGTAGCAAGGCTAGGGTTGTTGCCAGCGGGGGCTATGGGCCCAACAGTTACACAGTTTACACGGAGGTCGTGGTTCCAGTTGGCAGTAAACGGAGTTCAAATGAAAAAATGAAGAAAAGTGTTAAATTTCCTGTTTCAGACATTTGTTAAAAATTTTATTGAAAAAATTTCAAAAGAATTTGAAACACAAAAGGCACGGGTGTAACAATTTAAGTTCCGAACGCTTTTTTAAAATTAAACAGTCACAAAGGTTTGATTGTAGCAATGTGAGTTCATTTGTTATAAAATTAAATAAAGAATATATGATTAAATTATGTGAAGATAATATCTTGAATTGTTGCTAACCATAACTTTTAATTGATTTCTCTTCTCTTCAGTGGCAAACTAATGATTCATCTACCGTATATGGTTTTCTATAGGGGCAAAATGGTTGTATTTTTGGAATCAAAGTGCTAAATTCATCATTAGCTGCTTGTTCTTCTAATGGTACTTCTTGTTGATCTACATTTCTAGAACTATTTTCAGTAATGTTTTCACTAGTAATGTCTGTACTACCCTGTGTTGTTTCAACGGTATTTTCATGAGCCTCATCTTGATCATTAGTAATAAATTCTGTATCAATATTGTTACCGTTTGCATTAATATTACCATAAGGTTCAGTTTCATCGATATTCCCGCCAGTGTTATATCTTGATGAACCTTCGGGTAGTAAACTCTCAAGTATATTATTGACTGCGTTACCATTAGCCTCTAAATTATTCGCGTTATTAGCATTAGCATTAACCATTGCAGAAAGTATTGTTGCTTCTCTATTTGTTACACCTTCTTTTTTAGTGACATTTTTCAATTGTTCAATCTTAGCAATCAAAGCAGGTCTCATTTCAATTTTTTTACCCATTAGTTTTTTCTTATTCATTAGTTTTATTATATCATCGATCGATTTTTCACTTTGCACGGTGACTAATGCAGAAATAGTTATTTTTTTACTATTGGGTAAATATTTAACCTTTTCAGCACTTTTATAAATCCAAATTTCAGTTGGTGTATATTCTTGGAAATGTGATCTTAAGATATCATCAGTAACTAATTTATTTAATCTACTAATGTAAATTGTGTCTCTGGATATATCGCTTTGGGAAATTAACTTTTGAGATAAATCACCATATCTTTTCTTTTGAATCCAATTTTCTGTTGGCGTATAAGGTATATGGTACGATAATTTAAGGTGTCTACCTAATAACAAAACGTCTTGTAAATTAATGATCATATTTTTGGCAGTATCAATTGAATCTAATACAACAATAGCACAACCCATAGGATCTTTATATCTTTTATTTCTATGACCAGCATATATTTTATAAGGTATAAAAACCTGTAATGGATTCCAAAATGATAAATATTTAGTAAGTGCCGTTTCACTTATCACTAGATGCACATTTTGTATAAAGACGATATTTGATTCATGACAAACTAATTCTGAATTAAGAAATGACTTCATATCGTTTCTTTCTACAATCTTTAACGATTTTTATTTGTACTTAACAATCAGTAAATATGAATCAAGTTTTTCTAAAACAACAAGTGTTTTTTATGTCAAGAACCAATTTATTAATTTGTTTTTCCTAATTAATAAAATGATTATATGAATTGTGACACAAAAAAGGACGGTCGGGCATTAGATTGAAAGAAAAAAAAAAAGTTACACGTGCAAAAATGTCAGATTTAACTTGACGAAGACGTTGAAGTTTAATTATCCAATACAGTTCACCATTGAAGCAAAGAGTTAAAATAAATTAAAGGTAAGTGAAATACTATATTATTATTAAATTGAAATGAATTATATAAATATTTATTTTATATTTATTGTTATAAAATGTAATTGTAAATGAAAAATATTATAATTAAATTATTTCAATAAAATTTATTTAGCAGCAGCTCTCTTAGCAGCTAAAGCTTTAGCGGTACCATGTAAGGCGTGCTTGTGATTTCTCTTAAATTTTGGATCAACACCCTTAGTAGATGGATATTTATAAGTCTTTGGCTTCTTAATACCGTTTCTGTGAGCCTTTTTGGTTTGGTTATGAGCGGTATGATTCTTAGATTTAGCCATCTTTCTAATTCAAATGATTGGTTTACTTTGATCAAATATAATTAATATTTTCAAAAGAAAATGAGAATATTAAAAAAATAATTTGATTTAAACAAAGAAAAAACTGTTAGTAAAAACATTTTCTAAAAGGAAATCTTGATAAAGAAATTGAAAACAAATAATTAACTGAATGAAGCAACTAAAGACATTTAGCAATTCATTTGCATTATATGTTACCACCACTATTAAACATACTAATTCAGTTGGTGTGTTACAGAGAGATAGAATATTTTTGTAATTTGAAAAAATAATTTAATATTAGAAATTTTTTTGCGTGTTTTCGAAAAAAAATATCTCTTGGGTGTTTGGGTGACAGTCATAAAATAAATGTATTTGCAGATATTCAGATTACATAATCATATATCGAAGTATCCGGAGAATATATCGGAGTAAACAAGATGAGGTAATACGGTAGAGTAATACGGTAGAGTAATACGGTAGAGTAATGTAATAGAGTAATAAAATAAAAGAATATAATATAGCTTATGTAATCAGGTGAGTTGATTAAACAGTCTTGGTGTTGTGCAACTATCCAAGTAATGTTGTAGATGGAAAAACTCTTCGACACAATCTTCTTTATAATGTTGTTCGTTGTAGTTTGGTTGTTCTTTAGCAGTTTGTACTCTTTGTGCACAGTCTAAATAATGTTGTTTCAATTCTTGTCCTCGAGGTGTTTCTAGACATTCTTCTCTCAACTTATCTAATTGGTCTTTTTCTTCTTCTTCTTCCTCTTCCTCGTCTTCATCTTCATCCTCATCTTCATCTTCATCTTCATCCTCATCTTCGTCCTTATCCTCATCCTCATCTTTGGCATCTTGATCTCCATTCTCAGTTTCCTGATCGGTATTATCTATTTGTTCATCATCATCCCCCTTAATAAATAATATGATCACAAGTTAGTAAAGGAAAAATGTTCTAAAAAAAGTGTTAATCATAAATAGAATACAAAATTCTAATCAGTAGTAATCAAAACATACTTCATCCACAGTATCGTTATATATTATATCCCCTTGATCAGTGTCATAGAGACTATAAATAAAATCAGTTATTGTATTTAGCATATTGTTTGACGGTTGATCATTCAATTAAAATTGAAATAATTTGATAACCCTTTTTAAGTCATTGCAGAAAAAAAATAAAACAGTAACGTAAAATACCATTTTAAGGTACAACTTATGTGTGTATACAAATATATATATATGTATGTATATTTATACATGTACATGTACACAATTTCGTTTTGCTTATTTATAATAATTTATTTTATCTACCATTGTCTCTATCATTTAATAATTGTCTAATGTATTGACAAGCTAATTCTACAGTGGTTGCCTTTGACGGTATTGTCACATTTTGTTTTAAGTCAACTGGTATCAAATTATTCAATTCAATCAATGCATTATTTAGTCTATTCCTACGTTCTTGCTCTGCTACTTTATGTATTTCTTTCTTGACACCACTTTTCTCTTTACCCTTTGATCTTATTCTACTTATTGTTTCCATTTCATCAATTGAATTCCTACTTGCTCTTCTTCTATTTGCATTACTTGTAGCAGAGGATGTTGATGATTTTGCCTTCAAATATGGGCTTTGATTCGATTTAGTTATCTTTGATGAACTCTGTAAAGGAGGTATATTAGGTGTTGCGTTTGCGGAATCAGAATTGGACATTGTAGCACTTAAATTACTGTTACTATTTTTTCTTTCTAGTGCTTTCTTGTGATTAGTTCTTGTTATGGGTAGGATAGCAGAATTTGGTAAACTGAAACTATTACTTTGTCTATTATTATTTCTCATATTAGTACTATTGTTCAAATTATTGAGATCATTCATAGGGTTACCAATATTGTTTAAATTTGCATTATTTGAATCCAGCATACTACCATTTAAAAATGGGGTATTGTTATTAGCATTATTATTTATATTTGGATTTGAACTTATGCTATGATAATGGTTATTGGCATTTTCGCCATTAGGATGATGATAATGGTTCCCGCTATCAATTGAATACGGAAGGGGTTGCATAAAGGGAGTTAATTGTGATTGTTTGGTATAATCAGAAGCTAACATTGGTGACATATCTGGTGAAAACATTAATTCATTCGATGGATAATCTTTTAAACCATGAGTAGTGTTGAAATTATTGATATGGCTATTTGCTAATAAATTGTTGTTTGCCAATAAATTGCTATTCGTTAAATTAACACTATTAATACTATTATTGTTATTATTACTGTTATTATTATTATTATTATTATTATCGTTGTTGTTGTTGTTGTTGTTGTTATTTGATAATATATTTTCTGGAATATTGTCGAATCTAGTTGAATGTGGTGATTGTGATGTATTAGTTGAATTAACTATATTCTCCGTTGTTGGTGTGGAAGAATGTCTAGGATCAATATTAAACATTGCCTTAGTATCATTATCATTATCATTATTGCTATCATTATTATCATTATCATTATTTCTACTGTTATCAGTATTAATATTAGTACTATTTGTTGTCATATTGTTGCTATCATTGTTAGTACTTATAGGAAAAAAATTATCTAGTGTGTCTAAATCTATATGAATATTATCTGAGAACCAATTATGATGTTCATTTAGTTGTTTATCATTTGTTTCACGGAATGGTTCTAATACATGTCCAGTATTATTACTACTGTTATAGGGGTTATTATTATTGTTATTTAAAAGTGTTTCTTCATGAGTCTCGTAGGGTGTGGTATGGTTATTTGCGCTATTGTCGTCATTCTCGTTAGTGTGATCAAGTACCTGAATACCATTATCGTGAATGTATTTGTCTACTTGATCTAGAATGCTACCTTGGCCCTCCATGAGTGCTATACAATGCTATGTTGGCTGTTGTTGAACAGTTTCCAGTTTATGCCAATTATTCACTTCTGGCTTTTTGACAATCAAATATTCAATCTGAAAATAAAGGATACACGTGGGCGATCACAACAGCGTGTGTATTGTGTCTTCCTCTGTGCACTTAACGCCTGGCAGCCTGTGCGTGGCGACTACGATACTTGTCGTGTGCTTACTGTAGACCCGTCTGTGGGTGGAACACAACTCATCGTTGACTCTGCCTCCCTGTCTCCCTGTCAATTGATAAGCTTCAAAAACGACTACAGCAGTTTAATGGGATGGCTTCCATAATTAATACTATACTACAAAGAATGATTCATTTAGTGACTTTTCTATAAAATTTTACGGTTTTTACTCTATATATATGCTAGATTAACGGCGTTTGCTCTTTCCCCTGCCTTTGCCAGCATTCTTCTTGAATTTTTTGGTATGATTGTTTCCGCTGTTGTTTATCCTAGCGATATCTTCTTTTGAAATAATCAACCCATTTCTAGTGGATTTCCCAACAGAATGTATCTTTAACCCACGTTGTCTTCTTTGATTTCTCTCTATATCATCCGCTTTGATACTGGTACCAATTCTTCTTTCAATATCTTTCTTATAAGTGGCATCAATTTTCCTAAATTGACCCTTCTTCACTTTCGATAAGATAATACCACCATCACGGGCCTCTTGTTCGTAAGTACTAATTCTTTCACGATGTTTGTTAATCATACCTTTCCTAATATTCATGGGCACCTTCTCTAACTTGGCAGATTTAACTTTATTTAAACTTGATATATTATTCAACCTACCTTCTAATGTTCTCATACGTGCTTTACCCATAACTTCAGTATCTTGATATGCAACAGAATCCATTGTTTTCAAAGTCAAATCTGCACCACTGGTTTGTTGACTGAATGTATTCAAAAGATGTGATTCTTGTAAAAATCTTTGTAATTCTAAATCGTTCTGTAAATTGTCTTGTTCAGCATTTTCATCTTCTGGACTATCTTTCTTACCCTTAGATTCCATTTCTTGTTGTCTAATTAATTTATCATTTAATTGTTTCAAAGTTTTACCACTTCTAATTAATTTTTGCTCTTTTTTACTTATTGGTATATAATCATTGTCATCATTAGTATCAAACTTGAAAACTTTTGGCTTAGGTCTACTGTTTGCTTTTGTCTTTGGTAAAACGTTATTATTTTTTTCTTCATTTTCATTTTCACTGACACTTTCTTCTAATTCGTCATCATCAACATTCTCATTTTCACTATTTTCGCTAACATTCGAATCCTCATTTTTAGAACCATCATTTTCCATTTGACTAGAGTTATCATCACTACTTGCATCAACTTGTTTCGTCTTATCTTCAAACCCCATAGACTCTAAAGAACCAAACTGTTCTTCAAATGCTTTTCTTTGTGCCTCTAAATAATCAGCTTCACTCATATTTTTACTGTTTTTTGGTTCAAGGTATTGGTATCTACTAGTCTTACAACCTCTAAAAGCACTCCTTCCTCAATAAAGAAACACTTCAATTTTCCAAACTCATCGCTGAAAAAAAAATTTCGTCTCACCAAAATTGGGAAAAAAATCAAATCTGGAAGAATTTGAAATTTCAAATATTGAAGTTTTTCCAACTTGATGGGCGATAACCACTCGGAGTTCGACAATTAACACACACCACGATGCAAAAGGTACCAGATTTCAGATTCAATAAAATTTTTGAAAGGAAACTGAACTACGAATGTAAGCAACAAGGTAAAGATAGTCCAGATTGGTTAGTGGTGAGTAAAATCGTAATTAAGGATATAATATTAATGCCTTTTTTGCAGAATATAGTGTGGACTGGATTATTAATATATGCAATTAAACCAATTAAACTTTGGATTAATAATGTTTTTAAAAAGCAAAATATATAGTGTATCTACATTTATAGATTATTAATATGATGTTATTGAATCAATTGGTTAGTACAGAAAAACGTAGATCAATTTTTAATAATTAGTTATCTTTGACGACAAAAAGTATTAATTGGTTTTATAAAGAAAATTTATTAACAAATTTACCAAGATAACATTTCACCCAAGTGTGATTGTATAAAATTCACCTTTAATTTAATGATATGTAGACTCGAAAGATAGAGAAATATATATATTATTGACATATTCTTCAAATTTAAAGTTGGCAAAAAAAAGAAAAATGTCCAGTGTTTTCGATTTTGCTTGTTTTTTTATGATTGAAATATGAATTAAAAGAAAGACTTTTAAAATGCTCGTAACTTCTTATTATCAAAGAGAACACAATTACAATTTGAGTTTGAAGAGTAAATGCTCCTTGGCGTGCGTTTTAAAAAGAAAAAGAAAAGCCCTGTAGGGGGCTCGAACCCCTAACCTTGTGATTAAGAGTCACACGCGCTACCGATTGCGCCAACAAGGCTTACTTGTTTATGCTGAAAAGACACTAGATTTATATATTAGTTTTGTTAAGTTTTATTAAATTAGATCAGTTTTTTGATTATTTATTTTAAAGAGTTTTATTTTAGTTTATTTGTTTGAGTTAAGTTTATTTGTTTTATTACTTTTGATTTTATTTTATTCTCATTATTTGAAAAACAATTTTGAAAATTCTATTTTAGTGATGCATTGTTCAAATGAAATACTGAGGATGATGTATCTTACCCATTACAGTAAAGTAATTGGATGCCGCGTTAAATGATTGAGAACGCGTTGTAGCGATATATTATTCAAGTGAAATACTGAAAATATTATTTCTTACTTAATTTACAGTGTCGTAAATTAGAAGTTTTGAACAACCTTTAATGGGTTATTATTGTTTTATTTTTGTTCATTTTGATAATCGCTCATGAGGTCGAGAAATTTTATTTTAATATAAAAAAAACCAATTTTTCAATTATGAATTAATAATGGAAAAAAGAAGATAGATCTTTAGCTATAAAAGATATATAATAGTTTTATAATATAATTTGTTAATTAGATTTTAATTAAACGTTAGATTAACTAAAATTCTGTTTTAAAAGTCTTATTAAAAATATCAAAAACCGAATTCTAACATTTTTTGAAAATCACAGCAAAATTATGTTGCTAAAAGAAAATCACGTGCTTGGTTCATTATTTCAATTAAATCCTTTATAAAGTGGTAAATGGTGCCCAGTCTCCATATTAAATTCAGCTCCAATGAGATAGTTTTAAAATGTTTTATTTAAGTAAAATTTAAAGTAGAAATGAAGGGGATAGGTTTCTAAGAACAAAAAAAAAACGATTTTGATTGGGTAAATAACTCGTAACGGGAGGAATGATCTGACTCTCAATTTGTGGCCAAAGCTCAGAAGTGCAAAGCTAATGTTTCAATCAATATTTTGCACCAAAAAAATATGCTTAAGGCTGTTACATAAATTTATTTGTAAGAATACCGTAAAATAACTCTTATTTTAAAAGAATGTTTAAATAAATTAATGTTAATTGGGTTCAAAACCACTTGTCTCAAGCAAAAATTAAAATAATTATGTTACATAATCTTAATTAGACTCCAAAAATTTTCTTTAGTGAACCTTCCCCCTTGAGAAATAATTAAAACATAAATTTAGTTTTATTTTATCTTACTCAGTTTTTTTGTGGTTATAATTTTACTTTCTCTTTTTGTTTTCACCTTCAAAGCGGTTAATTCCTTCAATTAAACAATTCATTCTAAAAAGACATATATAATCAAGTAATGTTCAGAAAAGAAGCCACAAGAATAACACTAAGCAAACAAGAAGTAACCGACCTACTAGTTGATTTAAATATTCAATCTGTAGTCCAAAATCAAAGACAAACTTTGAGATCATCTACAAAAGTTGTAGACAACGATAATTTTATCATAGACTTGGGTAATTTATCACCAGTAGAATCGAGTACAACAAAATTACCTAATTCAACAAGGGGTTCAACAAATGGTAGGAACTTAAAATTTACTTCAAATATAAATGATTAACTTTTCTTTAATTATGTAGGCTTTTTATATATTCTGATTAATATCATTTTTCTATATATCACATTAAATTTTAATTAATTAGCTATAGGAATTATATTGTATATTTATAAATCATCTAAATTTCTGAATCCTGTTCAATAATTGGGGATGGAACTCTATGCTCTTCAAAATCTTCTTCTATTATATCTAAACTATCACTAGTTCTTATGGTAGCATGTGTTTTATTCAATTCTTGACTTGAGTGTAATGTGCTGTTAGAATCCTTATTACTCATTGACGCTAAATTTTCTTTATTCAATTCAGGATTACTATCATTTTTATCAGCAATTTTATTAACAACGTCAATATCAGTATCATTATTATTTGATTTGTTTTCTCCATCTTCAAAAATGGAGTCATCTATAATCTTATTAAAAAGTGAATCAAAACAATCTTTATTTAGTGCCAATCTTGATGTTATTCTATCATCTTCAATTAGTGTCAATTTAATTAATGTTTTCAATTTGATTGTATACATAAGTAGCTTTTTTTCCGAATCTTCAATTTGGGTATTATTTGAACTTAAAACGATATCATCATCATTCAATCTTTCCAAAGTGACGCCAAGGTCTTTAGCAGTAAAGTTTTCTAATTCTAAGAAAGTATACATTATAACATTTGTAAGATCTGTGGGTAATACCTTAGGGAATTGCTCTGATATATTACTTTTCCACATTTCTTCATTATCAGGAAGCTGTAATTCAAAACATTTAAGTGCTACTATAATGTCAATGACACAATTGGATAAGCTCAAAATAATTGCAAAGAATTTGTTTTCCTTCTTGTTTCGGCTTTCCTGTATTTTTAACTCAATTAATGTTTGAGATAATTGATCAAAAATGGTTTTAATGTATTTGATTGCTTGTATTGAACCTGTGATATCATAATCATCGTTGGAAATTATGCTATCAGGTGATTTTTTCATAATATCTGCCCATTTGTAAAGTTTCCATGTAGCAAGTAATACTGGTAATCTAAAATTGACTTCTTCAAGCATTTCATCATTTAGATCATGTACTCTGTTAGGAATGACATTGTAAAATTGTTTGAATAATTTTATCAATAACTCATCAGTTGTTTCAACCATATAGTCCCTACCTAGAATTGCCAATTTGTTAACATAAATTGAAAAAATTGTATTGATATGTTCATTAAACTGTTCTATATTATCAAACTGTTTATCTTCATTTTCAATCAAAAATTTTTCTAATTGTAGCTTAATGTAAGAAAGTTCATTTAACCAAAGTTCATCAAGATCATGTTTATTAAATGTCTTAATATGATCAATCAAATTGGAATATATAACATAACTCGAATCAACGTCGTCGGATAAATTGATAATAGTTTCTTTAAACGTTTTGTGAAATATTTTCACAATATCAATGAGGAATTTTTCACAATTAGCCTGTATCCAATCTTCAGTATCAAAAAGATTAAATATATGCACAATTGGTTTCAAAATATTGATAGATTGTAATGATAGATTCTTAACTAAATTGTTAAACCGAGGTAAAATTCCATTTACAACCAATAGTTTCTGTTGATTTTTTAACAAAACTGAACCACGACATAACCCACTCAATACTGTAAGATATAAGACAATGTTTTCATTGTTAGTGGGTAATAACGGATATTGATTGAAAGTTTCATCATCAATTAAATTTTCTTCATCTTCATCATCATTCATATTATCATCTTCCTTTTCTAAATCTTCTAGAATCTCGAAAATTTTTTGAAACTCATTATCATTACTTAGCAATTGACAAATATTCTCGATTTGGTCACTGAAATATGGTGCTAAAAATTCTGCTGCCTGGAAAAGTATTTGTAATTTTTTGTTAGAGTCAATTTCTTTGTTGTCTTGTAAATAATATAAAAATGAATTGTTTATGAATTTTATGGCGATTCCAATTTTCACGATAGCAGAATTATCCAATGGTGAAATATCATCATCTATATTTTCCAAATTTTTTTCAAAGTTTTTGCAGGTTTCATTTGTTATTCTCGTCAAGAATTTGGCAACTGCAGTCAAAAATCTGGAAGTCTTGCCATGTGAAGATACTTTAATTTCATTATCATCAAAAAGTAAACTTGAAATCATCAATATTTCTAAGTCTTCTAAGTAACCCAAAGAAGCAACTTCCGTCAATACAGTGACTGCATGTAATTTCACTTCCAAATCAATATCATTCAAAGCAATTTCTAAAATTCTTTGTTTGAATCTTTCAAAAAATTGCCTTATGGCAGAGTTATCAATTTTCTTCATCTTATTTGAAGCCATAATATCTGGCATTATTTTTAATACTTGAGATCTGACAATATTAGAATTATCACTCAATAACCAACCAAAATATTTCAAGTAAGTCACTTTCATGAAGTATTCAGGATAGTTTTTAATCCAAATGGACAAATGAAGCATCGATTCTGATCTTATTAATTCATCCACATCTTTGAATCTATGTACAAAGCATAATTTAATGATATTATCAAGTACATGTTCGATGATGATCTTATTATTTTGAACTTCTTCCACATTTTTCTTCAACTTTTCAATGGTTGTAGAATTTTGTCTTTTTTTACTTTCTTCTAAATTCAACTGCTTGGTATATTTAGCAAGATAATTTTTTTCTAAGTCAACTGCATGTTTAGATAAAAAATCTTGAAATAAGTATAGCGTCAAAGTGGAGACATATCTGAAACATCTAATTTTAGCGACAGAAAAGGATGATAACCAAGTAAGCAAATCCAATAAGAAAGGACCCATTACAATATCATTTTCATCAACTTCATTTTCTTTATTTGGTTCAGTATAAAGTAATTGTAAATCATTAGCAATGTCTAATAATTTAGTCATAAATTCAACAAAATTTTTGTAAAGTGGTTTAAATGGTGAATTTTTCTTATTATTTTGACTGACCATTAAATTAAATTGATGAACTTTTTGATTTTGAAATAATATCTGGACTTCAGCTATTGTTTCATTTGAAGAATCATTATTACGAACGTCATGGGGTTCCAATCTTGTTAACGAACCACAACAATCAAGAAGGAAATTAATAAAATCTGCAATAAATTTATCTCTATCATCATTATACGTTTCTAACCAATCTCTTAAATAATCGTCAATGGAGATATCATCAGAATTTGCCAATATGTTAAATAACTCTCCACTTTCAATTTCATTTAAATCAGTTAAATATTGCTCTTCTTGTTCTTTACTTAAGTTCAAAGAAGTATTTTGTTTTCTTCTTTTAACAGTCTTTGGCTTTACCTTATTTTTATTTTTAGTGTTAGTTTTTTGTCTTCTACGTTTATTAGTACTCTTGGTTTTTGCTTCACTGTAATCTTCATCATTCGAGTCTTCATTATCCTCATCGTTTGAAGATGATTGAAAAATGTCTTCTAATTCGCTGGTTTCGGCATCAATGGTGCCCCTGCTTTTCTTATGAGTCTTTTTATTAAGCACAATGTTGTCATCCTTAGTTACATTTTGGATGGTTTGAGAATCGTCGGAATAATCTTCTTCGGGATCACTTAATTCGTCATAGCTGACCGTACGAGTCTTGTTTCTAATTGAACGACGTATCTCTGGCATAAATTAAATAAATAAGAGCACAGTGTTTATAGTATACAGTGTATTATAAGGAGTTATCTGTTGTGTTCAACAAACTCTCATGAATTGGTTTGTTTATACAATGTGAAATATAATTTTCGTGTTTTGAACAATAAACGCGTGAAAAAACTGAAAATGAATCAAGCTAAACAAACACATGAAAACAAATACTCATATTTGTATATCTATACAAAACCATATATATGTATATACATGCATTTGCGAGTAGGCTACTTAATACCTTGCTAAAATGTCAAATAAGAATTGCTCAACTTTCAAAGCAATACATTATATTTTTTACATTTTACATTCAGATTAAATATATATCTCTCTATATAATATGTTATACATACAATACAAGAACTAAATGTTAGCTTTTTCTTGTATATTGATCCCGTTGCTCTTAATTAGTAATTAGATTCTACCTTCAGTTTATCAAAGTGACCATGTCTTGTAAGCTTGTGGATCACTCTTAGAAAGTGATTCAATTTCTTCATTGAATTTTTTCTTTAATTGAGAAGTGTTCTTACTATCATCTTCGTCACCATCACCATTTTCATCTTCTTGTGTAGTTTTATCGACAATAGCCAAAGTAGAATCTGTTTGTTCAGAATTTAGCACTAATTTTTTGGAAATGTTCAGTTTTGACAATTCATTGTTAATTTCCACAATCTGTTGACTCAATAAAATCTTATCGTTTAGTAATTTTTCCGTTTCGGTAATATATTTAATCTTTTCTTTTTGTAAAGTGGATTCCATCACATTAATGTGTTCCAATTTAGCATCTAATTTGTTTAATGAAAAATTAACCAATTCTTGAATCAAACCTTGTGATTCCTTTAAATATTTTTCAGATAAGTCTTTAGCAGAATTTGGTATAGATTCATTCAATGTCTTTTCATGTAATCCGTTAAGTAAAGCCTTGATGGTTAAATCAATAGATTTTATGGTATTCATTGATGAAGTCTCTGGCTTTTCATTCGTGCCATTGTCATTTAATAATTTTTTATTCTTAGTTTCATTTCGTATATCATGAATATAATTATCTTCTATTGGTAATGTTAAGAATTTTTCAACACAGTCTTCTAAATTTTTATTGCCACCAACATGCTCTACAATCAAATCCCATTGATCTTCATACATTTCAATACCTTCTAGCAATAATAAAATTTCTTGATCAGACCAATTTTTGTTTGCGCTGCTATTATTATTTAAACGAACAAAGTCTGATGATTGGAAATTAGAACCAAAATGACCGCCTTGGAAACAGCTGCTACAAATATTAATATTACGTGCACGTAAATTATGATAACGTACAGTTATTGTATCATTACCACATGTGTGGCATACATAAGTTTTTTGTAATTGTTTGTTGTTAACTGAATTCTTATTAGACTGTTGTAATATGTTGAAATCTTGTGTAGAATCATATATATTTTTTCTTAATGATAAATTAATTGAATTTTTTGGATAATTAACGACATTTTTATTCAATTTGACTTCTTTTGAATGAAATATTTTTTCAGTTATTTCTTCGTTATCAGTTTCCGTTGCGTTGGTTTGAGGTGAAGTAGTGGAAATGGTAGATTTTTCTTTCATTTCTGTTTTTTGATCACTGACTAGTATTTCTTTGTCCTTACTGTCAATATATTTTTCATTTATCAATTCATTATTCAAAAATGGCTTTAAACCATTCGGAGTATCTAAGATAACTTGAAAATGACCGGTAAAACTTGGTCCAATTAAAGATGGTTTCGAACGTGGATCAATTTGATAATTGATTAAACCCCAGGTTTCTAAAAATCCATGAATCTTAACAATTGACGCAATATCCATGGCGATATTTCTTCTGACCGCTGTAATGGTTAAATATTCATATGGCGATAATCTATAAGTATTAATCATAAAATTTCTTACATCTTTATAAGCTTTTGGCGATTTGAATCTAGATGAATCATTGAAAAACTCAGGTAATGAATTTTTTTCAATTTGATTGATTTCATTTAATTTAAACCAAGTTGCAAAAGATGGAATGATAACAGTATGTGTTTGTTTAGCTAAAAATCTTAAAGATTTATCCTCTAAGATTTTAGCTTCTTTTTCATAATCAATGGTCAAAATGTCATCCATATTAACATCTGCCTTGCTGTCATTTTTATTCTCCACGTTAGAATCATCTCTACTATCTTGCTTGCTTTGTTGATTTTGTTGTTGTAAATGAGGTAGCACTGGAGTATTCTCCTCCAATTTGGAAGTAGTATCAATTTGAGGTTCTTCAGACATATCTATTATCTACAATTGTTCAATTCTAGAGACAGATGCTTCGCTTTCGTTGAGTATTCAATTGTGTTTCCCAAACAATTTGCTATTTTTTATTTTCGAATTGGTAAAATTATTTTTCAGTGGAGATTTCAAAGTTGCCCGGCATTAAAGTATGGATAATACCGATTAATGGCAATGATTTGAACCATTGAGACCCAGTGAGCTTGCTGTTTGTGCCTCAATGGTGTGTATAACGTCTTGAATTGGTTAATAAGTTAAATTAACAGTTTAACTTTAATTTCTATAGAAAATTTATAACTTTTTAGCTCATTTTTCATTATTTTTAAAAAGAATTAATTATACAATTTACAAAATTTACTGATTGAACACATTCAATTGTCTGTAGTGACAACCTTAGCTCTGTGCTTTGAATTTGCTATTCAGAAAAAAAATTAGCTAATGTCTTTGAAAAGAACAAAGCGTCATCTCGTTAGGAGCATCGATTATAAAGAACGAGAAGAGCATGATTTCACTCCAGATACTTGGGTAAGTGACTCTAGTGATTCGGATACGAAAATAATTGAAGATATACCCATATGGTTACAGGATGGGACTGAAGCTGATCTTAATGATGAGTATGCTAATATACAGGATGAGCTTGTTGATTTAGAATCAGACAATGACATGGACACTAAAGATGGTAATAATGACTTAAATACTATCAAGAATTCGGAAGGTGGAGACGGAGATGAGAGCGATGAGAGCGATGATGATGAAAACGATGAGTTTTTGATTAGAGATAAATTGAATAAATTAAACGAGTTTGTCAAACAAAGTAAAGTTTATTCAAGTATTATTGCGGATACTCTTTTACAAAGATCTCTGGAGTTAGAGCAGGAAGATTCAGAAAATAAAAAGAAAAGTACCAAAACTAAAAAAGAAGATGATCAAACAGAGGAGTCAGAACCTGTTCCCAAGAAGCAAAAGAAAGCCAAGAGAAGTATCTTAGATTTTTTCAAGAAGCAAAAAACGGCAGAAACTGACAACTTGATTGAAGCTCAGCAAGAAGATAACAAGATAGATACAAATAAGGCAAAAGAAGTTGAAAATGCTATAAAGGAGAAACAACCGAAGTTTTTAGAAAATTGTATACTGAAACCATACCAATTAGACGGATTGAATTGGTTGATAACATTGTACGAGAATGGTCTTAATGGTATTTTAGCTGATGAAATGGGATTAGGAAAGACAATTCAAAGCATTGCCTTATTGACATTCATTTATGAAATGGACACCAAGGGTCCATTTCTTATTGTTGCACCTTTGAGTACATTAGATAATTGGATTAATGAGTTTATTAAGTTTGCGCCAAGTTTACCCGTTTGTAAGTATTATCATACCAAAGGTGCGCAAGAAAGAAATAAAGTGTTGAATAAATTTTTCAGAAACACTAAAGGAACAGGTATTGTCATAACTTCGTATGAAATAATCATGAGAGATATCGAAACAATTATGTCTAAAACATGGAAATTTTTGATTGTGGACGAAGGTCATAGGTTGAAAAATATTAACGGTAAATTATTAGGAGATTTGAAAAGATTAGAGACCTCTAATAAATTATTATTAACTGGTACACCTTTACAAAATAACTTGTCAGAGCTATGGTCTTTGCTAAATTTTATTATGCCCGACATCTTTAGCGATTTTGAAATATTTAATAAGTGGTTTAATTTTGAAGAGTTGAATCTGAATAGTAGTTCAAAACGTTTAAATAAAATCATTAATGATGAACTGGAGAAAAATCTAATTACCAATTTACACACAATTTTGAAACCATTTATTTTGAGAAGATTGAAAAATGTTGTCTTAGCGGATATTTTGCCACCCAAGAGAGAATACATTATCAACTGTTCATTAACCAAAAGTCAAAAAAAATTTTATAGAAATACTTTGAATGGTGACCTGAGAGTGACCATTTTCAAAGAGTTAGTTAAGCACTTTTTTGTATTAAATACTAAACATATCGGTAAAGTTTCACATAAAACCATTAGAGAATTTATAGATTTTAAACTGAAAAAAAATGATGATATTATTGAAGATGATGTTAACGAAGATAAAATACCCAAAGTTATAAGAGATATGGACAAATTGTACATGGAACATTTACATCCTAAAATTTTGAATAAGAAAACACAAAGTTTGATGATTCAATTGCGACAAATTGTGGATTCAACTTTCTTATTTTATTTCCCATATATGGAACCAGAAGAATTGACCCTAGACGTATTATTACAAACTTCCGGTAAATTACAAATTTTGCAACAATTAATAATACCTCTTATCACTAAAGGTCATAAAATTTTGATTTTTTCACAATTTGTCAATATGCTAGATTTGATCGAAGATTGGTGTGAATTAAATCAGTTAAATTCGCTAAGAATTGATGGTTCTGTTGACAATGAAACTAGAAAGGAAGAGATAAATAAATTCAATAATTCAAAGGATGATCACATGGTTTTCTTATTATCTACTAGAGCTGCTGGGTTAGGTATAAATTTAGTATCCGCCGATACTGTGGTATTATTCGATTCTGATTGGAACCCACAAGTAGATCTTCAAGCAATGGATAGATGTCATAGAATTGGCCAAGATAAACCAGTTATTATTTACAGATTATGTTGCGATAATACCATTGAACATGTCATCTTAACTAGAGCGGCCAATAAGAGGAAATTGGAGAAATTAGTGATTCAAATGGGTCGTTTTAACACGTTGAAAAAGTTGATGTTAAATGAAAGTTCATTTTTGAAGCAAAATACCAGCAAAGGCACAAGTAATAAAGAATTAGTTAGAGAATTGTCACAATTATTAATGAGTCATCAATCAAGCATAGGGTTTCAAAAAGTTAAAAACCATGAGAATGTAAATGATAATCAATTAACAGATGAGGAAATAGTGGAATTAACAGATAGATCAAAAATAGCTTATAACTCAAATAGGAAAATTGATTTACCTAATGTAACATTATTTGAAAGTACATCAGGGTTTTAAATTTAAGCTAAATGCACATAATGTTACATAATTGTGAATTTAAAAAAAAAATATCAATATAGTTAAAAAATGTATTTTGATGATTTGTATAAGCATGTATAGCAGTAATTATAAATTATTTAGAATGCCGTACCGGTGTAATACTCAATTTGATTATACATCCAAAACAATGACGTTGATGCTACAAAGAGGGGACTTAAAAATCCCGCATCCAAACGGCAAGTTCGATAGATGATTAACTCAGATAAAAAATGCAATAAAGCAATCATGTATGAGAACATAGTTAGTTGATAAATATGAATTTCATCTAAATAAAAGGCCCCATAAAATCTTATAATACATGAAATCAATGTCCATGTACCAAATGTTCTACAACTTAATTTAGTCACCTCCTGAGGTTTATTCGAATAAACCCTACGTGTTAAAGATAAACCAGATACATAAGTTTGCACGGAGTTGAAAATCGATACAGTTGAAATAAATAAAAGCCATTTAGGAAGATAACCGGGTGGTAATTCTTGCAAAAAATTTTTGACTAAAATTTGTAAATTATCGAACAGTTCAGACATTTGGTTTATTGTAATTATATTGTAACTTTATTGTAATTATATTGTAACTTTATTGTTTAATACAAGGGTCTGAATTGTAAGCATGCATTTATTTTTCAGACTGTTTTTTAACACTTAAATATGAATTTGTCCCGTTCCTATCGGTCTTTTAATATACGAAAATTTCCCTTTTTGGATGCTTGAAAATTTCGAGCTTTCAGTCTAAATGATTTACTGAATCTTCGTCTCGGTGAAGTGGAATGCAATCCTCTGGAATGCCACAAGCAGTTCTTTGTCTTGAAACATGATTAAGTGTGACAAACAGTATCGTCTTGCCTTCACAAACTGCAGTTCATAGAGAGAATAATTTTTCACCAAAGTGCAAATTTCACGCCAATTGACCTCTTGCATAATACTCAATATAGATTCCGTAATCAATTTCAATTGAGGTATAGATTGAATTTTGATTTTATATTTTTGGTTTTGTGTCTTATCTCTTAAGACTGAATTTTGCCTTCTAATAGATATAAGATAAAATGCTTTATGAAAATCCTCTTTAGCTAATTTCTTTTTTCTAGTAATCATTTGAACCAATACTGCCTCAAGAAAATAAAGCAATTGTTCTATCAATTTCAATATATTCACTTGTTTTTGCTTGAATAAAAGTCCAACATTGATAATTTTGAGAATTACTTGTTTATGCAATGATAAATATGTTCTATAATTCACATCGGTAAATTCAAATATTTCGAACATTTTGTTCCAGTACAATTTACCCCAAACAACCTGATTGAAATGGTGACTGTAAACATTGCTTTTATCATACTGGAAAACTAGAAAACAAGTAATAGCAACTTGTAAAAAAATCCATAATTCATATAGTTTAATTTGTTCTTCTTCAGCGGCTAAACTGTTTTCAGGTTTAATTTTACTTGATAATATTATTATACAAGCATTGTAGTTTTCAATTAAATTATTGTTAAATAACCTTGAGTCAATATTATCCATTACATGTTTCAAAAAATCTATATTTTCTGGCTCAAATATGTTACCATTTTGATCATTTTTGTAAAATTTCCAAATTGACTTCATCTGCTCTATTATTTTTTTGGAAATATTAAGTGATAGACCCTTTGGCATAATTTCCTCCAAAGAACATTCATTAAATTTTAAATCAGGTCTATTTTGTATTAACGACCAAATTATCGGGTTTCTACTTTTTAATAGACCAAAACACTATTAAAATCACTATAAGTATTTACTGTCGAATTTGTAAAAATGTTCTTATGTTAGTAAATAGAATATATTAACATATATGCAATAAAGCTCAATATATACAAATGCAATTACTATTACATACAATTATCCAATCTTCTTTTTTAATTGTCATCTCGTTTTCTTCTTTGGTCTCTCTTACTAAATAAATATTACCAACTAGTTTTTTATTATTACAATTTCCATAAAATTTTATAGTTATTTTTTTTTGTTTTTATATCAACTTAATTAATTTCATTAGTAATACACTGTTTATTTTGATTTACCTCTTCTAGCAAGACAATGCCAGTTTTAGGATCATTATCTTCCACTTCAAATTCAATATCAAGAAAATCCTGTAATAAGTTGAATCTTGTTAGCTCTACTGAATTGATGCTTTCATTTTTTAAATGATTTAAAGTTACCTCTTTGATTAACCTCGCCCTATGTTGAAAATTTTCAAGACGCATACGTAATGCGTCATTTTCTTGGGCAATCTTACTAACCTTTTCTTGTAATTCACGTTCTTTTTTACCCACTTTTCGTCTCTTATCAACTTTTTTGGGTTCCTTCTTCGTTATTTTTGAAGTTTTTGTATTCTTTCGTTGTTTAGCAGCTTTGCTAGAATCAAGTGGTTTTGTTAGAAAATTACTACTATATGGAACTTGTGGTTTTTTGATACTATTTAAACTAATTTTTTGCTGTTGTAAGTTGCCACAGTTAGTTAAACTATTAGCTGCATTAATGCTATTACCTATTGTACTGTTATTGCTAAAGGCATTTTTATACTCATTCGAATTTTTAGTTAATTTAAGGTTAACAGTTAGGTAATCAAATTGTGTATCAATAAAATTATCAATATACTTATCACCATAATCGTTATTAAATCTTTTCTTAGAGACTGGATTTGAGTTATCTAATGTTTGAATTGTAGAATTGTTTTCAAAATCAAAAATGCTATAATCATTGAGCCATTCTGTATACGTATCCCATTCACTAACGTTACTAGAAACATTGGGAAAACTGTTGTCATGTTTGGCAAATGTTGTCGAGTTTAATAACTTTGGTGACTTGCTTATTATACCACTTTCTTCGAATATCTTCATAAAGTTGAATTTTTCTTCAACGTTGTTATTACTATTATTGAAATTATTATTGAAATTATTATTAAAATTGTTATCGTAATTATTATTAAAATTGTTATTGTAATTATTATTAAGTGTCATTGTTTCTAATTTTTTCTAAAATATTTGTCGTTATTCAGTTTCTGATTTGGTTTGATTTGATTTTTCTGGTTTATCGATTTGAGTCTCTTTTTGGATTTTCAAGAAGTATTTCAATTCATTCGATTTATGCTACCTTTTGATACTAAATAAATTTTCGTCCTAAAACGAATCCTTTTTCTGAGCTGATTGAATATTCACAGTAAAAAATTGATTTTTTTCCTTAAGAGATGAAAATAATTTATTTTTCTTAATTTGTATTTTCTGTCTCGAAAATGGAATTGATTTAAAAACAGTTGGTTTCGTAAAAGAAAAGGTTTATATTTATAATACAAATAATTTTCCAATCAATTTAATTACTCGGCATTTGAACTTCAAGAAGTAAAATAAAGTTTTGTCCATGTACAAAGCTTTTGAAATATTTTAGAAGATAAGGTAGAAATATGAAATTATGGTTAAAGAACAATGAAAAGCTAAAATTATGAATTTACAATTCATTTCATCAAATTCCTTGCACATGAATCAACTTCACCTCAATCAATCTTGACAAAATCTTCCTACGAGAAAATATTGTTGGGTCAAGAATAAACTTTTTGATAAAATCGTTTTTAGCTCTTCTTTGTTAAATTTCATTAATTACAAAAATTGAACAGTAAGCACACTGTACATATTGCAGATTCATAAAACAATACAAAGGGAAGTTTATCAAGACCTAGGAATGCAAAATATATTTCACTCTTCGAAAATGTTTCAGTAGCTAGGGGTAACAATAGAAAGCCTAAACTCCCCAAATTTTTTAACGTCAACTTCTTCGTTTTTGATTTTTTTTCCACAGGGAATTGATAAAGAAGGCCCTCGTTTAGTTTTCTACAAATTTTATCTGTTTTTTTTTTCTGAGAACTCCCTGGAGGAAAGTTCTCAAAAAAAATCAACTGATTTTTAAGGTAGATAATAGCCCTTCCGAAACAAAATGAATTTATGCACTGAAAAAGCAATTTTTTAGGCAACGTTTTTGATAAACAGTAGTTGGAGCGTAGAATCAAAATATTTTTTCCCAAAATTGGATAAAAGCGGATTGATTTTAACTCTTTTAAGAAAAAAATTAAAGTAAATTTTAAAAATCTGATTTGCTCGAAGATTTTTTTCTATTGTTTGTTGAGTATTGACAAGTATGTATTTTTAACGACTCATGTTTCAAGTTTAAAAACAAAGACAGCACATAAAATAAGTATGCAAATCAATATATTTTAGTTTTTTCCAAGAAAAACAGTTTTTCCTAATTCATTTGGGTTTATCGGATATTTGAGATACTAGTATTGAAAAACTTTGTTCAAATGTGTTAGCCTCCCTGTTTGGAAGTAAATACAATAGTCAACACCACAAGAAAGCAAGCAAACCAATTATGTTTGTGATATACTGTAAAAACAACTTGAAGCAACGATGTATGTTGAGATTTTTAAAATTTACAGTTCCAGTGCAAAAAAAACTATCATGTATACATTCATTTGAAATTGAGCAAGCCAGACTTCTTGAAATACCCGGCTTATTATTTTTTATTGCTTGCACTTGTTATTGATTTTTTTGTAACTTATGATACTGCACTTCTCTGCTATTAAGAAAATGCAGCTGATCTAATGATTTTTTAGATTTCAGCAACATCTTCGTAGTATTACCTTTTGTGTCACTTAAAATATCCCGATTATCTTTTCTTGCAAAAAAAATATAGTTTTTTTTTTTTTCTTTTTGAATTGCTGAAAATGCTGCTCAAATTTGAAGTTTAATTTAAATTTAAAGTTTTCAGTAAAATTAATATTAACTTTCTTGAAACCTAATCTTAATTATTTTGTAATCTGAAAAAGAATAGCGGTGTTAATCTTTCTCAATTAGTACCTATTCAATATGAAACTGATAAATGATCAAGATATTATAATTGAAAATCAAAGAGGGTTCATCATTATGGGGTTAACTTTTTTTTCTGGCAAATTTTTAATTCCAAGGATTGATCCGTCACATTTCCAAATATTTGCAAAAAATAAATTAATCCCTATTAAGAATGAAACAAATTTCAATAATTTGATTGAAATTATTTATCCAATTAATTTCAATGAACAAGAAAACTATTTAAAATCATCTAAATGGGTAATTGAATTAGCAAAAGATAAAGATGAACAAGGTTGGCAGTATAGCTGGCATTTTAATTCAAGATATTGGAAACCACATACTGGTATCGTTAGGAGAAGAATTTGGGTGAAACAAAACTTTTTAAATAATTAAAAAAAATATTTCTTATTTGTTTTCCCCTTTTAAATTAGTCAGCACATGTACAAAGATGATTGTCGGTACATACTGAATTTTAAATTATGCGCTATTTTTACTATTTTCTGTTACTTTCCATTTTTAAAATGGCCATGAAAACTAGATATATCAGGATCTTTTTTTGATGCGATTATTATGTCATCACTATCGATATTTCTTATATATTCATTATATTCATTGATATAAATTAAATAAACATGCGTTCATGAAAAATTAATATGATTAAAATTAAGTCTTATAAAATGTTAAAGATAAGGTGCAATGAAACGCTGTCAATGATTTAAGTGACGGATATGTTAACACAACGAAATGACTGTGAATACAAGCTAAAAAAAATTATGAACCAGAAGAACCAAACTGTTTAGCCCAATCTTCATACTCCCTCAAACCGTCCTTAGATACAGATGGTTTGATATATTGTAAACTATTTTCAAAGTCTCTCAAGTCGATGGGTCGAATATTATCTCTACCAATTTCCAATAATTGATCACCCAATTCTCTTAAAGGACCCATTGCTGCATCCTTGGCTAAAGACGTAATATCACTACCAGAATAACCGTTGGTTAATTCGATTAATTTTTTAAAGTCCTCATCTGATATTGTATGTTTTTGGTATGATAATAACTTTTGAATTTGAACTTTTCTTGTTTCATCCTCCGGTAATGGAATATATTGTCTTCGTACAAATCTTCTTCTAGCGGCATCATCAATGGACCATGGCAAATTAGTTGCTGCAAGTACTAATACTCTTTTATCCTCTTCTTGATCATTTTTCTTATCCTTACCTGCAGCTGCTCTGGATAGGGCAGACCACTGAATCAAAAATTCATTCTTAATTCTGCGAGAACTTTCATTTTCACCATCTTGATTTCTACTACCTAAAATGGAATCAATTTCATCCACGAATATAATTGATGGAGATAACTTTTGTGCTAAGGTGAACAATGCTCTTACCAATTTTTCACTTTCACCAAGGTACTTCGACGTTAACGATGAAGCACTGATAGAAAAGAACGTAGAATGTGATTCACATGCAACAGCACGGGCTAACATTGTTTTACCAGTTCCAGGTGGACCAAACAATAGCATACCAGTAACTGGTTCTCTAAGTCCCATAAATAAATCTGGTCTTAAAAATGGGTAAACTACAGCTTCCTTTAATGAATTTTTAGCGGCATTCAATCCAGCAATATCATCCCAATGAACTTCATCACCTTGGACAATGATATTTTGTAAAATCTGTTTACCTAAAGCTTTATCAATATTGGGCATAGTAGCTAAAAACTCGTCATCAGAATCAACTTCATTTACCGTATCATTATCAGTTTCATTCTTGGCAATATCAGGCACACCTGATGTACCTTCATTATTCAAAGATTCATTGCTTTTGTTTGATTTGATGGATCTACGTTGTTCTATATTGTTATTTGTATTGATTGACTTGTTTTGTTTTTTATTATCATCCGTTGCAATTTTTCTAGCTGGTGAAGTCCTAGTAGTTTTATAGGCTTTTCCTGCAGTATTGGGAGACGAAGAAGAAGCTGATGTAACCGGTTTCCTTATAACCGATTTCTTTGCAGTAGTTATCTGTTTATTAGTTCTTACAGTACTGTTAGCAACAGGTTTAGTTTTTCTAATTGTTGAAGTGGTTGAAGCAGTTGAAGGAGATGGAGATTGGTTACCAGAATTTATTTTCAATTTCGTCGAGGATTTATTGGTTGGTTTAGAACCTAAAGGTCTTTGAGCTATATTTTTTTTCAGAACAATTTTTTTTTTCATTGGAACAGATTCACCACTGTTAGAGGCATATCTATGCAATTTCGGACTTTCAAGTAAGTTATTACTATAGTTATTATTACTTTTATTTTTATATACCAATTTTGCAGCTTGGGTTGGTGATATTTGTCTTTGTAATTTTTCTGAACTACCTGAATGGCTTCTATGCATTGGTAAAGTAGAAGTCGAAGCCGCCTTGATCTTTGGTATTTTCTCTTTAGTCCTTAAGTGAATTTGTGAAGGAGGCAATGAATTGTTAAATTTAGTATTGTTATGATTGTCGATACTATTACCACTATTATTTTTAAGGAAACCTGATGATAATTGTTTAGAATCTTTGAGAACGTTGCCTTTGTTTAATAAATTGTGTTTCTTATTTACGGGAATTTTTGATTGTGGAAGTGGTGACGAAGTAGATATGGATGGTGATTGCTGCACAATTACAGGAACTCTTGGTCTAGAAATTGGAACTGGTGGCATTTGTGGTAGTTGTGGTAATCTGGGTGGTAAATCAGATGGTGCTGAAAATTCTTTAGTATTGTTATTGCTATTATTATTAGCATCCGAATCATCTAATGAAAGACTTGATAATCTATCCGTGGTACTATCATTGCTAATTTTAGATTCTTTGCTATTATGGGAATCTCTACTACCAATTAAAGTATTTAATGCATTTAATCGAGACATGTACTCGTTATCAATTTGAATATAATTACTATTATTATGCTCATGGATATTATTAGTTACAGTATTATTATTGAAATCTCTTGCTTCATCAGATTCATTTTCATATTCATCTGAATCTTGATATATATCTGAAACATCAAAATCATCATCATTTAAATTATCATATAAAGCACTATCTTCAGTGTCATCACTGTTGTCAGTATTAATATCTCCATTATTATTACTATTATCTTGAATATTATCATTTTGATTATCATATGAATTTAAAAAAATGTCATTGTTATTATTATTGTTATTATCGCTATTGTTGCTGGTAGAAGTATCGATATCATCAGTAAAATCCACGAAAGGATTAACTGGTTCAAAAGCTTTATTTGATTTATGATTAACGTCTATCGAACCTATTGATTTTGAATTACTAAAATTAACCCTTACTGGCTTAGAATCATTATATGCTAAATTATAATTATGTGCACGCATACTTAAGCTATTGCTATTAGAATAATCATTTTCTCTTAAAGTAGTTCTAGCAAACCCATGACCCGTTAAGGATCCCGTTGAAGAAATTGATTGTAATCTATTTAAACTTGCTTTGTGATCTCTAGTATGATATGAGTTATTAGTTTGGTTTGAATTCAAATCATTCCAATCTGGATTGTTATTGAAATTGTCTTGAAGTGAGTCTAAATTTTTTTGAGCCTTATGATATAATTCACGAACCCCACTTAATAAACTTAATTCGTCTACTGTGTAATTTTCAGTATGTGGATAATTTTTTTCAATCATAGTTAACTGAAATAAGGCATCTGTTGTAAGGGCTTTCCAACCTTGCAACGCACGTTTGTGATTACCCATAGATGCTAATTTATTATAATAAATTGATTCATTAGCAATTTTGGAATACAGTTCAGTTAAAAGCGTTAATGGTTGATTTTTCCTCCTTAGATTGGAAAATTTACCAAATATATTTGTCTCCATGAACGAGAGTTAATATATATCCAGTAGGTAATTGCTGTCGCTTGATGACAGTCTTGATGAGAGTGTTGATTGTAGATCAAAATTGTCAATTTGAAAAGTTGAAATGAAAACAAAAACTGAAAATGAAAATGAAAATAAAAATAAAAGTAAAAAATTTCAAAGTCGTTCGAAGAGCAGAAGAAACAACAACAAACCAGCTGTCTGTTTGGGTTGTTTTGTTCTACAAATAAATATATAATACATGCGCGATACAAAGAGAATCTTTTATATAGAATAAATATGTCTCTTTTTATTATCTATTATTTATTATTTCCAGTAATTGTCAGTTTTATTCAAAACGATGATCATTTACTGGCGTATCTCTTATGTTTCTTTTCTTGTTCACCTAAGATCAGTTCTTCGAACACACGAGCTTCTTCAGCTTCTTCTGGTGTTCTACGTGCCTTTGCAAATTTATCAGCAAAAAATAATAATGCTTTTGCCTTTTCTGACCTTTCCTTTGATGAAGTTTTCTTGTCATTTAAAATTTTATTACAGATTTCTTTCAATTTCCTTTCCAATTCAAATTTAGACATAGCCCACATTATACCTAATGCCTTACCGGCCATAGTAGATTCAAATTTAACTCTTTCTACATCATCTAAATCATCTGGGTTAACTTTTTGCATCTTTTCCATAGCCTTTTGTGCTTCTAAACCAGATGATAATAAATTATATGCAGATTTCACTGTTCTTGCGTTATCACGAGTACCAGTGAAAATTTTAGAGAACCCCATTGTCTTTTTGGAGATAATATAATTATTTGCCTTTAATTTATAGATCTTAGCGAGGACATATAACAATTCAATACCAAAACTTTCTAATTTTAGTTCTTCAATCTCTTGTATTAATTTTTTTTCGAAATCAGGTAGATGACCTTCCTTTTTAGCAGTTAAATAATCTAATAATCTTTTATTTAATTTTTCAGTTAACTCATCAATCTGTTTGGTCATCTCTTCACGTCTTTCCTTTTCCATCTCTAATAATTTACTTCTTTGTTCTTTAGACATTTTTGAAGGATTAGTTTCAGTTTTTTGTTTGCCATTATGTTTTGTCATATCATTTGCACTTGATGTATCTTTATCATTACTTTCTTGAGTAGATTCTTTCTTCGTTGTAGCATTTTGTTGTTGTTGTTCTTCTTCTTTTTCATCTTCCTCCACCATTTCAGTTGCCTTAGTTAATTCTTTCAATAATGAAAATTCACCAATCCAATCTTTGAAGCCATCACCACCAAAAATCATTGTGAAATATTCATTAGCATCTTCAAAACCTTGTTGAGGTACCGCATCTTCTTTACCAAATTGATCGTATCTGGATCTTAACCCAGGATCAGATAAGACTTGATAAGCTTCACCAACAGCTTGAAACTTAGATTGAGCATCTGGGTCATCTGGATGTTTATCTGGATGTGTCTTCATAGCCATACGACGGTAAGCCTTCTTAATGTCCGTTGGAGTGGCATCTGGTTGAATATCTAAGATATCATAATATTCTGTCTCTTTGACCATAATTACTGGGTATTAATAGTATTAATAGTATTAATAGTTTCTGTCACTAGAGTGTATAGTTGCAGTGCTGCAGAGAAGAGAGTGTATTCGAGTCTCAGGGCAAATAGTGGTCAACATCAAAGCAGCTTTACACAAAGAGTATCCTATATTTGACTGTCGGGTGTGCGGGTAACGGGGTGTCGCAGTGCGACTATTCACATGTTAAATAAAAGTGGCAGCTGTGATGCGATACTTTGTTGTGTACACAGGAGTGTACTCATCATTGTAGTCATCACATTAACACGTATTCAGGATGGTTAACAAGGTGCAACTGTTGTCTCTGTATAGACAGATAATGAGATCTTCGTACAAGTTTCAAGATTATAATTTCAAACACTATTTTATCAGAAAGAATCGTTTGGTCTTTAAAGAAATGCAAAATGAGACAGACAGTAATAAGATTGACGACAAATTCAACGAGTTGACACAGGATTTAGCCGTTTTAAAAAGACAATCGATCATATCACAAATGTATGTCTTTGATAAGACTGTAGTGGAACCCATAAAGTCCACATAAAGTCCTCATAAAGTCGACATAAAATCCACATAAAATCCATATAATCTCATGTATTTTGGTCTATATCATTTATTATATAATTTGACTAATATGATTTAATTTAACAATTTCGTAATATAATCGAATTCAAATAACGTAATATGCTCTGGTAATATACTACGCACCTTGTTGGCTTATGTTATGTACATTACGTAATACACCTGCGTAATTAGTGTGCTTACGTTATTGGCCTCTGCAAGAAATTTAACGGCAATAAAAAAATCTAGAAAAATTGAAAAATTCAATAATTGCAATTATATAAATTATAAAATATTAAATTCAATTGCAGTAATATGATTAAATATGAATTGATACAAATATCATCAATATGAAAAGATCAATCCAAACAGATAATATTCAAAATAAATCTAAGCAGTCCTATACTGAGGATAATTTATTATCTTTGTTTAATGATAAAATTTGGGATAATGAATTTAAAGAAAATTTAACGAAAGAAATATCAAATGCTAAACCTTTCGAATGGGGACTTATTAATGATTTAGTTGATAATAATTTGTTACGTGATATTCGTTATGAAGTAGAAAATTGTATCAATTTCACTGAAAAGGAAACTGATATTTATAAAGTTAATCAATCCGGTGATTTAGCTAATTTATCAAATTTAACTAAAGATGAACTAAATAACTTACCTAATTTGTATAGGTTAAGACAAATGTTATATAGTGATAAATTTAGAAATTTTATGGGTGATATAACTGGTGCTGATGATTTATCTGGCACTAAATTAGATTTATCGGTAAATACTTATACTAAAGGTTGTCATTTATTACAACATGATGACGTTATCGGTACAAGACAAATCAGTTTCATTATTTATTTACCTGATCCAGATAAAATTTGGAAAGAACATTACGGTGGTGCCCTTAGATTATTCCCAACTGAAGCATTTAATGTACCACATCCTGATTATCATGCCAAATTAGTCCCACAATTTAATCAATTTGCATTCTTTAAAGTTAAACCTGGTTACTCATGGCATGATGTAGAAGAAGTTAAAGTAGATAAACATAGGTTATCAATTCAAGGTTGGTATCATATACCACAATTAGGTGATAATGGTTATGTCAAAGGCAGAGAAGAAAATTGGATTGAAAAAAATGAAATTTTGTCAAAATTAGATACACCGGAATTACAAGAATTTGAGTACCCTAAGATCGATCAAATTCAATCAAATTTACCTGTTTTTGAAGATGCTGAATTAGAATTAAATCAAGATGATTTGAAAAATTTAAAGGAATTTATTAATGAAAAATATTTACAACCGCAAGAAATTGAGTTATTGAGTAATAAATTCAATGAAAATTCATTCATATCGATCGACAATTTATTGAATGAAGATAAATCAAAATTATTAAAAGATTTAATTAATGATATAGAATTAAATAAAAAAATGCCAACTAGATCAACAGAAATTGAAAAACCATGGCACTTGGCAAAACCACCACATAAATGGTCATTTTTATATTTAAACACGAATGATAATATTAATGATCAATTAGATTTTGAATTCTTAAGATTAATTCAATTTTTCAAATCCAATTCATTTATTAAATATATTATTAAATTAACAAATTTAACTTTATTGACACAATCAATAATGGTAAGAAGGTTTAGACCTGGTTATGATTATACTTTAGCCTACCCACCAAAATTTAATAAAGTATTAAATGATATTATGGATTGTTTATTAGAAGGTACATTATCATTAACATTAAGAAATGATGATTATAACAATAAAAATAAAGGTAATAGTGAAAATAGTAACGATAAAGGTGGATATCAAATTTATATGTTGAATCAAGCAGAATTAAGAGAAGATCAAGTATCCTCGAATATTGATTCAATTTTAATCAATCAAAATCCAATTTGGAATTCATTTAATTTGGTATTGAGAGATAGTGATGTATTAGAATTCGTTAAATTTTTAAGTTTCAACGCAAAGGGGTCTCGTTGGGATATTAAAATGTCTTGGGATATTAAAGACGATATAGAGGATGAGGAAAGCGAATACGAATAAACTGGTGAAATCGATGAATAGTTAATCTTTATTATTATTATTATTATTATTTTTCTTATTATTATTATTATTATTAATTTCATATAGAGTGAAGTTTGTTTGATTGATATAATGATTTATTCAATTTTTTTTTTCTTTTTTAACATATATACAAGTTCTTTTAATGCAATTGATACAACTGTAAAAGTAAAAATATCTATCTGTTATAATCATTTGATGTTTTGGACATCAACCCAATGGCTTGGCATCTTCTAATAGCCCTTGAAATTTTTTTTTGATCTTTGACATTTAAACCAGTCACATCGCTATGCAGTATTCTACCTGTTGAAGAAACAAACCTTGCCAAAATTTCGGGTGATAAATAGAGATCACTGGAATTTATTGAATTTAGCGGTATCTTAGATTCAATCACCTTCCTTTCCAATCGAATTCTATTTAATGAAAAATCAAATGGGTCATATATAGATTCTTTAAATACTTTCCTTACATGAAAAGCTGGTAGTCTCTTCATATTCACATCATATTGATCATTAGTTTTGAATTTTGAATTAAATTTATTGTCCTTTTCTAATGTTAATTTCTTTATTGTACTAGTAGATCTTCGCTTAAAGCTTAGATTGTTTGTCGTAGACAAATACCTTGTTATCTGCATAAAAACATTTTGTCTAAGTGTTGCACTTCTTCTCATTTTGAATGTTTCTTTCAAGTTAATGTATTATTGTTTGTCAACTAATTATTTTTCCCTTTCGAATTCCAAGACTTTTCTAAAAATTGTAGAAAAATATAATTCATTCGAAAATTATCATTTAAAGGCATCGCAATAAAAGCAACTTGTCATACAAACTGTTTAAATGAGAGTAAATGAATTCAAATTACAAATTATTTATTAAACAATTATTTACATTAAAATCGTCATTATATTATATTATATATATCTATCTAACTGTATATCATAATTATACGTCCAATCTTTTTAATTCTTCTAACCTTTGATTGACAGCATGATCAAAGGCGGATGGTCTATTAATATCCAATAACTTAGCATGAATAGTTTGTAAAGCTTTTATGGTATCTTCTTCTTCAATAACACAAGAAATATTAATTTCATTAGCACCTTGAGAAATCATTTCAATATTAATATTTTGTTCAGCTAACGTACTAAACATAGTACCAGCAATACCAATGAATTGTTTCATTTGTTTACCAACTAATGATACAATAGACATCTTTTTGATGATTTCAACATTACCTAAAGATTTCAATTCAACGACTGCTTTCTTTAAGGATTTAGTAGCATCATTATCTGGAATTGGTAAAGCCATGGAAACATGAACCTCCGATGTAGAGATTAAATCAACGACTAATTTAAATCTATCTAAGATAGTGAAAATTTGTGCCAAGAAACCATGTGATAGAGTTTTCTTATTTGAATGAATATTAACAACAACAATATCATTTTTAGCTGTGATAGCGGTAGCACCACGTTTCTTGGTTTCGAAAAATGATGATGAAAGAGCCTCAGGTGGATGTGGTGGAGTAGATTCACCCTTCTTGGCAACATTATCTGGATAAATGATAGTACCATCACCTCTTGGGTTTTGAACATTCTTAATTCTAATTGGAATTTTAGCTCTAATAACTTGTTCCATGGTGAATGGATGAATGACTTCTGAACCATAATAAGTTAACTCAGAAGCTTCTTCTGGAGTAACAGAGGCTAATAAACGAGCATCTGGAACCTTTCTTGGATCGGCGGTAAAGATACCATCGACTTCTTTCCAGATTTGTAATTCATCAGCATTTAATGCGACGGCAATTAAAGCGGCACAAAGATCGGTATAACCACGACCAACCCCGTTTAATAAACCCATTGGTACTGGACCGAAAAACCCAGTGAAAACTGGTACAATTCTTCTATTACTAGTGGTAAATGGTTTTAATTTTTCTCTTAAAGCTTGAACTAAGAAAACATAGAAATTAGTGTCTAAAATGGCAACATTATAATCACTTGGAATAATGTGTGATAAATCAACATATTTTGCTTCAACACCACGATCATTACATAAAGCGGTCATAAAAAGACAAGATAATTTTTCACCAACAGACATAACTAAATCAATAGTACGTGCACTAACTTCACCCAAAATTTTTGAAGCTTCAAGATATTTTTTGACTAATTCTAATTCTTTCATAGTATCATCAATTAATTTAATTTGTAAGACGTTGTCATTAATTAATTTTTCAGCATTGTCAATATGATCAGCTTTAATTGCATTAACAATATCGTCGAAATCTAATTCTTGTGCAGCTAAATCACAACATTTTAATAATCTAGATGTTGTACCTTCAGATTTAATTGAGGAGGAACGAGCAGAACAAACCACGGCAACGTTATTGTCTAATGATGGTTCTTGAGAATAATATTTGATAATTTCATCAACAATGTTGACCGAGAATTTACCGACAGAAGTACCACCAAATTTTTGCACAACCCAATTACTGTCCATTTTTACTAGAAATTAGTTGTATTTTTTTTTTTTTGACTTTGACTTTGACTTAACGAAAGAAAATTCAATCAATGATTGATTTACTAAATCGAATAATGATTAAAAAACAAAACATATTAATAATTGAAATATGAATAAATGAAAATCCAATATATTTATTTATAATGGAATTATTGAAAAACATTGAAAAAATTCACAGTTTGAGCGAAATGACTAATTCCCTGAAGCGGAAACTGAGGCTTTCTTAACTGGATGCGGTAATTGCCGCTTCGTCAAGCTTCTTTATTTTTCTTTTTTGCTTTGAGTCCAATAATTGCTTTTTAGTTTTGGGACACTAATTAGAGAAGAAATTAGAAATAAAAGCTTTGCTTTTCAACTTCTCATTTTCGATTGCCTCCTAAATGCTCATCCCAATTGTGAAAACTAGTTGCCTATCTTAATTTGTCCGTTTTTCCTTTTCATAATGTCCAATTAACTTGTCGGCTTTCAAAAATAAACGAATTTTGCAAAATTAAATTAGGGCTTTGGAATGGTATTTATATCAGGGTTAGTTTTGTTAGGGTTAGATTAACCGAAGTTGTCTTTTAGTGAAATTAATTTGTTTATTCATTGATCTGTTAAATTAATCAAACCAACAACAATATAAACAAATTTGAAGTTATCTTCAGTTAAATTGAGTATTTAGCAGTTAAATTAGTTGCCACTGAACCAATTTTAGCATTTTGAATTTTATTATTTATTTTTTGCATCACAAACGAACAGTCGCAGAATATCATTAAAAATAAAACAGGAAACTAAACAATTCTTTTTATAATCCACTCTGCATAACATCTCAAATTTTATCATTGCATAATTACATTGCATTTACTTTTTTTTCAATATTCAATATTTGCTCTTCGATATTTTTGCTAAACATATTTTTAAAGTATATACAGGCACAATTGTAAACAAAACTGAAATCAAACAAAAACATATTATTAAACAAAGAAGCTTATCAAAGAAACCATGTCAGCTACTTCGGAGAAAGTTATGGAAGAATTGAATGCTCTTTTAAAGAAACCAGGTAACTATAAATGTGCAGATTGTAAGATTCAGTTGTACCCACGTTGGGCATCTTGGTCGTTAGGTGTACTAATTTGCATTAAATGTGCTGGAATTCATAGATCATTTGGGACACATATATCTAAAGTTAAGTCGATTGATTTAGATTCTTGGTCAAGTGAAAACATTTTACAGTTAATCAAGTTGGATAATAATGAAAGAGCTAATGAATTAATTTATGAAAACAAAATAACAGATCAAGCAAAAGACGAATTTAATCTAGATGATATCACTGATTTGAAGAAATTTATACGTCTTAAATACGTCAATAAAAAGTGGTATACAGATAATGCGGAAATTTTGAATAATGAAATTTTACAGTTGCCAAACGAGACAGAATCCTCAAGTTCCACAGCTAGTATTAATTCAACCACAAATGACTCAAATCGTGATGGTAAGCAAAGTAGTAAGGAAATTTTATCAAACAAATCAATTGTAACATTACCCACATATGACAGACTTGTCAGTGGTAGCGTTATTAATATAAATTCTATATCTTCTTTGAACCTAGGCTTAAATAAATTGGATGAAAGCTTGTCGAATAGTAATAATGAAACAGAGACTGGTCAAAACAATCCCATCTCCAAAAAATCTATATATGATTTATATAAAAATTCAATTTAATGAAAAGATATTTGACGAAGTGAATATTCAATTTATTCTAATTATTTTGATAGATAACTCTTTGTGGCAACTCTCTGTATATTCAAGTAGAGTATAGTATAGTATATTATTTTTATATACACGATGTAAAAGTCGAAAAAAAATGACTTTAAAAAAAAAACTCAATAAAGAATTAAGAAACCATTTTGTGTCATTTTATTAATGACCTGTTGTAGGCAATCCAACATATGCTTTGAATGAATCATATATTAACCATTGGAAACTTGTTAAAGTGCCAATCATAATGATTCTAACGCCCAGTCCATTCCAAAGTCCCATGAATCCAATTCTCTTATAAATAATATTTAGGCAATTCCACATCGACTGGCCCTTTTGCCTTTCATTATTTATCTTGGAAACCATTACATCAGCAGGGTGTGACACTGCAGCACAAAGTATACCTGCCAAATAACCACCAGTGAAACTTACAGAAATTTGTTGTATGACATTCATGTCGGCTTTCTTTTTTGGCAATTTAGAGTAAATATATTCAACAATTCTTTCAAAGGATGTGAATTTACACATAGTGTATGGAATTTGCCTGCACCATAAAGGCGTTATACCTTTATATAAAGACATAAATCCTTCCTTTTGAATAGTTAATTTAAATCCTTCCACAACATTCCTACAGAATGGGGGTATAGTTGTCTGTTGTCTAACTTTTATTGCCTCCAAAGGGCATAGCATTATATCAGCCATAAATTCAGCGGTTGCGGAGGCTATTAAATATATAGAAGTACGATATTTATGTATCTTTATTGGATCATTATTACAAATTGTATTAGAATAAAATCTTTTAAAATATTCGTACCCTCCATATTTACCAGCACCTTGTAAAGAATAACCAATAAAAGTAGCCCCAATACCCGTGAATAATTTATTAAGGCCTTCTTTAGCCAGTATTGTTCTTATACCTTGCAAGTTACTCTTATATAATGTGGGGGAAACTTGTAATCTACATTTAATCAAATCTAAGGGGGTAACTAACGAGTGGGTAGGGCCACATGCAACAATACCACCCAGTGTGCATGCAGTATAATAATTTGGAGTATATAATTCAATTTGCTTTGTCATATTATCTGTGTTTTTTTGGAATCTCTGACTTCTTGAAGAATCTTCCAATTTTAAATTTAAAAGAGGTTAAAAACCCTTAAAGCTTCAAGATCCTGAAAAAAAAAATATAACGTTTCGAGAGTATTTAAAAAATTCAATGAATCTTCTGTAGTTAGTACTCCCTGTTGTTTTTGCAGAGTGTCACTCCACTATGATCTTTCTAGTCATAATATACAATGTTATACTATATTATATTAATCATGTATTAAGTCGTTATATAAGAATTTTTAATCAAGTCATTACTAGTCATTAGGCCATTATTATTCTTGCAAAAATCATCATTGTATCATGGTATCATTAAAATTGGAATTTATCATTAAATCCATTCATCACTACGTCCATACGATAGTTTTTGGTATCATTATTATCCCAGTATTCTTCTCTATGCATATCATCTCTTGTAGTATAGTGTATACAAAATTCTAATTTGCCCACATAATCAATTTTATTTGTATCATCAATTAAAAATTGGAAAATATCCATATTAGTACCTGGTAAAATCCCATCCCCATTACTTAACCAAATGCATTCTACTTCACTTATAGTCTTCCACTGATTCCAAGTGTAGCGAACAATAACCCTTTTATCAAAAAAAATATTTTTAACCAATACTTTCCCAATTATATAACGTGTTGTGTTTGTCATGGGGCTCATTGTGTGCAAATTTGGAGATACAAATTTTCTTTGGTGAATATGTAATGATATATCTTGTAGAAAAACTTTCATATCTTTTGATAAATTAACGAAAATGTTCAATTTTAGCGATTGAGGATTCTTGCTATTTAAGACGGGAAAATTTGGATTATAAAGTCCAATTTTTCTAACATTAAATGGAGAATTACCATTTGGTTTATTTTGTAAACCATTGAAAGCAGTGTTTTGTGGATAGTTATTTGAATTATTTTTAGTATCACTATTATTACTATTATTATTTATATTTTGTTGTGGCGGTGAATTTATTGTCCTTATACTATTATTTGTTTGAATTTTTAATTTATTAAATGCATTTTTTAAATCATTTGTATTAACTGAAATCGTAGCATTGCTTGGAATATTTATAACTTTATTTTTTAATTTACTGTTGCTCAAAATATCTGAATTAATTTGAATCTTGCCATTTTGTTCATTGTTTATATTTTTTGTTGAGTTTGTAGCTGAATTTGTAATATTTTGAAACCTTTTACTACGACGTAATTTGGTTGATTTACCATTGGTGGTACCAGTTCCACTTGGTAAAGTTGAATCACTGTCGTCTCTTTTTCGTATAATTGTCTTTAATAATCTTTCTTTCTCCTCATGGACCAAATTATTAAATTGCGACAATATATCATTTTCATTATTATTCAACAAAGAAAATCTTAAAATATCTTCAAACTCATTTTTAGTGTAAACATTCATTGGACTTTCGTCGCTAATGAAATATTTAACAGGTGCTCTTTGATCAAAATGGACAGATTTTGATCTTAATAATCTAGGTGGATCTAATTCAATTTCATTTTCATCATCAGAATTGTTAGCCGCTGGTGTTGATGGCAAAGATTTGGAACGTCTTTTCAAAGATGATTTGACTAGTTCACCCGATTTCTTATATACAGGTGTTGGAAATGCCAAGAGGCTGTCCGTTGATGAATTGTAATTAGTATAATCGTTTAAATTAGCTGCACTAGTTAAAGTGTAATTTATATTATTAAATTTATCGGTCCCCATTTGTATAGTAGATTTAGGTGATAGTGCAGGTAATTCTATTGTTATTTGTTTATTTAGATCAGTATTTCTCTGTAAGACGTCATCGGGAATTCTATCCTTGTTAAATTGAGTATTCCTTCTTGGTTTCCTTAAGAAATTAAGTGAGAAACTTTCTCTATTCTTTTGTGAAGAGTTTAAATCCCTTTGGAAATTTGATTGATCATAACTTAGAGTGTTACCATTGGGGTGTTTTGAATTATTTTCATCACTTGTACTTTCACTAGCTTTATTTAAAACAATATTTCCTTCCATTGGACTAGTTTTTTTGTCAAGATTAGTTATATTATTTATTTTTTCCATATTACTAGAAATATTCTTGGGGGTTACATTACTGAGATAATTTTTATTTGTGGTATTAGTATTTGAATTTGTATTTGAACCCGGAGTTGGATTACCAACAACATTAATATTTGAAGTGTCAACAAACAGTTTATCCTTCAATATGTTACCCATCATAGAACTACCCATTTCATGTGATTCTCCCCCCTTATCCATTAGGAAATCGTTGATAAGTTCCACATTTTCACGTTGTTTACCATCTTGTTTACTTTTAACGTCTGCCTTAATGTACATTTTGTTTCTTTTGTATAATCAAACCATAAAATTGGTGTTTGTATGTTGTTGTGGTGTATTTATTGATATTATCCACTTTGCAAAGTTTGTTGAAATTGTCGAAGTTGCAAAAAGATATTTTGCTAATTTTGAATGTTTTCCCCTCTTGAGATACAAAGATTGACTGGTGTGGATACTTCAAATACTGTTTATGTACTTATTTATGTCTGCGAATGAGTGGTTTGTGGTTATCTTAATAAGAAGTTCTCAATGCTTACAACTTAGCTTCTTGTGAAAAAAAATATGCAAATCTAATGCTTGTGGCAGGCTTCTTTAAAAAGATGAGTCAATCAGGTTTAAATTGCTTCAGAAGTACTAATAAACTAAGGCGCAGCTGCTGCTAGCACAAAATATTATTAAATAAGATTATACAAGTATATAGTGATTGAAATAAGTGGAAAGATGCTATAGTAAAGGTGATCAATATCGCCAAACGAGGTATTGATACCCCTTTATGAATAAACGGACATAAACGATAATACCTCCTTTTAATGTGGAGATATCATAACAGCTGGTTTGACCAGCCGTTTTATTTGCAAATTTTGGATTCATAATTTTGTTTTCTAATTTTAGGTAAATCGCGATAAGATTTACATAACTGTTATTGGGCTTGACCTAAGATAAGATAACGATAAATACGTTGAATCAAATTAGACACGACAATTTGAGATCTCGAAGACTAAAATGTCAGTGGCACCATTTTTCTTTAATTCATCCATTATGGTACCTTTCTCCTTGATCAAAATCATAGATGAAACAGCAACCCATTCTTGATCAGTAATATCTTGGATAGTTGGTGCTCTTCTACCTGGAGTAATCTTTAATAATGTTTCCAAATTATTTTTTGGAGCATTGTAAGTACAATAAACGTATTTTTGGGCGGTTAAGACACCTTCAATTCTTGATTTAATAGTTTCAATTAATTCATGATTACCTTTGATATTTTTGGATTGAATTAAATAAGCACTTGTATCAAGTACTGTAGCAATATCAATCAACCCAGCAGCACGCATGGTTTCACCTGATTCTACAAGATCGACAATAGCATCAGCAATACCAAGAGCACAAGATGCTTCAACTGAACCACCAACATATCTAATCTTAGTAGTCATTTGTTCAATTGGTACACCTTCTAATTCAGCAAAATATTTTCTAGAAAGATTAGTGAAACTAGAAACAATTGTCTTACCAATTAATTCCCTTGGATCCTTAAATGGACCATTTTCTGGTACTTGAACTTGTAATTTACATTTACCAAAATCTAAATCAATTGGTAAGTCGACTTCAATACCAGCTTCTCTGACTTGATCAACACCAGTAATACCTAAATCACACTTACCTTCACCGACGAACATTGGGATATCAGCGGCTGGTAAAAAGATTAAGGCAATTGGTAAAGATGTAGAAAGTGCGATATCTAATCTTTGTGATCTGTGGAACTTGATATCTGAACCATTAAGGATTTCCACACATTTACTGTATAATCTACCTTTCTTTGGGATGGCAAATAACATTCTATCTTCTAAGTGGTTGACTAAATCCATGATATAAATATTTTTTTTTGCTTTAGTTGTTAATTCTGTTTTGATTTAAATTAATTAAGTAATTAATGTTATTTTATTTTATCTTATCTCTGATCTATAAATGACTCAGGTCTGTCTATAAGCGATTAATAATTACAAACACTACTCTTTATAATAACAAACGTAAGTAAAACAAGAACAGAAACTAAAACGACAAGAACAGTTACCACGAGCGTACAATATTGTCAATATATAATGATCAAAGAAGTGTGTGTAAACCACAACTGGCACGACACTCTGCGTGAAAACCAAAATGTGACTCACTTTTCCAGCGGAAAAAAACAATAAAATTGCAACGTTTTATAATTAAAATTTCAATTAAAATTGATTAATTATTGCAATTAATTGCATAAAGTCAACCTGACTCGGCCCGTTCTGCGGTTTTCTTATCAACGTCTTGTACGGTTGTTATCTAGTCGTCATCAGTTTATCATTGAAGCAATCCATTCGTCTGTTTTGAAATCAACTGCGGTTTATCTCTTATCTTATTGATACGTGTTTCTCTCATCCACATGTTAGTTTGTTCGACCACATGTTTTTGCTTGGTTTATAATATTGCAGATCATCGGCCTGCTTACGTGTAAGAATTACTAAGCGACGCTAATTATTTATTGCAATATTACGTAAATTGCCATTACACAGTCTAATAGGTTTAAACTTTGGATTAGCGCAATATATGTATTTGTGAGATTTACAGTATTGTATTAGTATAGTATTAATTTGTAATATTTTGATTATATATATATTAATATTTACAAAAATGAGGGATAAAAAATTTATTAAATGAATATTGATGACTTTGTTGATAGTAATAGAAAATAGATAAATTACAACTTGTGTGATAGTTTGGTTTAGTTACATAAAATCCTAGACTTAACGACCGAATTTTTTAATTTCAATTGGTCTTAAGATAATGTAAACAATAAATGCCCAGGAAGCACCTAATTCGAAACCAATATCACCACCATAATCACCAATTAAACGTGAAATTTCACCAACCCAATAGGTTTGATCCATACCTAGGGCAACACCAAATGCACCAACAATTAATGCAGCGGTACCAGCAATACCAATTGGTAAACGATCCCATTTGTCCCAGTCATCAACATTGTAACCTTTGAAACCTTTTCTAAACACAAAATGTTCGGTTAAAGCAATGGCTGAATAAATAGCTAAGTAATAACCAATAGAATTCATAAAATTTTCCATGAAGCCGGTAAAATAATAACATGCTGGGATAGTAATAGCAACAACAGCGATGTTACCAGCCATGGTCCACACAACTCTTGGAATTTTAGCAAATGGTTCATACATGGCTTGAGCGGATAAGGCAATGGTATACATATTTGGAATATTGTTAGCAACAGTTGACATAGCTAAAAGAACACAACAGAATTCACCAAAACCATGTAAAGAATTTGGTACTAAGATAGCATAAGTTAAACCACCCATAGCATTCTTTTCATAATAGTCACCCCAAACTGGATTATTAACAGCGGCACATGCGGCAGCAGCACCTAAAATCATACAGAAAAATAATGGGAAAGTTAAACCAGCGACAACAGAAAAGAAAACTTTAGCTTTATTGATTGATTTTGGCATATAAACTGTGTAATCAGCAGCATAAGTTGTCCAACCAGTAGCAAAACCAAAAACAGCTGAACCAAATGACAAGACATCACCAGCAGTTGTTGGACCACCTGTCCATGGACCTGAAGCAAAGTTACCAGATATCTTTAAACGAGCAATGATAACTAAAAACACAGCAAAATTTGGTACCCATGACCATTTTTCATAAGCATGAATAACATTATAACCAAAAAATGTAACTAAAATAGTACAACCAACAATGATGACACAACCAGCCCATAATGGTGCCTTGTGACCTTCTTGATTAACCATATTTAATAATTGTGCTGACACGATTGTATTAACAATACCCCAACCAACACAAGCAATGACATTAATGAAAGCGAAGATTCTAGCGGTAACATTACCGATTAAGAATCTGGATAAAATCATTTGTCTTAAACCTAATTGTGAACCGAAAACAGAGAAGAATGCGACTGGTAATAAACCTAAGATGTTGAAAAAGATAATAACCAAAACAGATTGACCAAAATTTAAACCATAGATTAATGGACCTAAACCACCTAAAGCATAAGCAGCAATAACCATATTAGCTGAAAACCACATAGAAGCTGCATTTAAGATAGAATCATCAGTTTGTTCTTCTTCAGTGATTGGTTCCACACCTTTAGTTTCAGCTTTCAAAGAAACGGCTAATCTATTAAGGAAGTTTAATTTAGTCTCTTCAGAATTTTCAATAACGTATTCTGGTTCAGTTTCTAATGAATAATCATTAGTAATATCAGTTTTTTTTTCCATTGGGGTAGAATTACTTTCTAAATCCAATCTAGTGGATGACATTTCATAAACGTTATTATTGTGATCCATAATGGTTTATGTTATAATTTACAGTAACTTGAAATACAAATGTATTATTAATGTGAAGTGATGATGCTCTTTTAAATATACAAGAAAAAGGAAACTAACCAACTTTTGATTCAAGAAAAATAAATAAAATACAACTTATATATGTTTGAAATAATTTAGCGATGACCAACATTTCTGTTTTTTATTTAAAGGATAAAATACATACAGATAAAAAATTAACAATAACAAAAATGTTCAAATTAAATTAGTCAATTAATCAATTAATTAATTAATTAAATTTTCAAATTGAGAAAAACAAATTAATTTAAACTTTGCGCCAATGAAAAACAATACTAAATGAAATTTTATTTATTTTTCTTGAAT
>PPOC02000521.1:8484-20526 GCA_003709265.2 Grigorovia yakushimaensis | reverse complement strand
AAATTAATTTAAACTTTGCGCCAATGAAAAACAATACTAAATGAAATTTTTTCGCAATTCGAATTTCGAGAAAGAGCAATTTTATTTTTTCTTGATAAGACTTGAAAAATCTTATACGGAGATTTTTCAGTAGGAAATTCATTAACGTTGGTGACCTTGTTGGTTTGCACGGCAGAATCAAAAAAAGGAAAAAAAATAAACAGGAAAGCCAAAAAGCAATGAGACATACAATAATTACTGTAAGTTGTTCGTAGAAAAATCAAATTTGATAAGAATGAGTTGATAAGGACTCTCCGCTTCTGGTTCCAAAAGTAATTACTGTGGGATACGTTTTAGGAAACTAAACTGGGACATTTAAAAAGATGTTGGGACTTTTTGAAAAAATTTGTAGGACATTTTACCATAAATATTTCAACTTGTCAGGACAAATTGAAACATGTCACAAGCCGCCAACTCTAAAAAAAGACAAATGATGGTTGCTTGATTTCCAAAAAAGTATTTCAAGCATTTTACATAGGACATTTTCATCGCCATTAAATGTCCATGGGTTTAGACAACTATTTGAATATTTTACAACAGAGATTGGTCAAGATTTCAATAAAATGTTGATAAAAGCTTAAATTACCGTACTTAAAGTTCTGTTCAATGAGTGAGTCTGTTAAAAATAAACGTTTTAAAAATAAACGTATCTTGTTAGCAATCAAATTGTGGTAAATTTTAGTAGTACCTCAAATTTTTTTAAGAGTTAAATATACTTAAAAGAGTAATTCATGATATCCGAGTAGCGCTGTCTCATACATTGGCTTACTAGAAAATCTCTGTAGACCACCGAACGAGTCAGTGAAGAGAAATTTTTGTTGGCGGCTACTACATATTTAACTAAATTTTGCATTAAGAAGTATTTGATTGTGTCTAATTAATTTCAGCATTGACCCCTTTTAATTTTTTTTGCTATTTCGAAGTGAAATTAATTCGAAATGAATAATAGTGTCATTTAAAGTTTGACCTTGAAGGAGTCGACTATTTTTCTTTGTTATCTTGAGACACATACTTCTTATCGTTTTTCTTGTGCTTTGTGCTTTTTGCTTTATTAACATGAAACTGTAAATCAGTATCTGCTTTTGCTTTTTTACTCAATATACAATTATTGCCAATATCTTAATAATTTATTCTTTGTAGTATGTTTGAATATTTTGTGAGTTTTGTTCATAGACTGTAAACACTCAATCAAGAAAATGACAAGTACGAAGAAATGTGTATGGCGTCTTTTTGTAAAAGTAAATTCGATTGTGATAAATTTGCATTACCCTTCTTGCTACAATTGATTCTTCTAATGTTTATATTCTATTTTACCACATAGTTGATTCAACAAGGTGCCTTAAGATGACTTTAAATTTGCTTTCCAATTGATCATTTAATTAATTCAATTAGTCATGAGGAGTCAAATTGTTTTTTGACTCCAAAAAAAAATAAAAAGAGCATTAACGTGAATGGAGTCAAGCTGTACGAAGGAGTTAATTATTTACAAAGACGAAAAAGCAAAGAAAAAATTACGTAAAGCTCGTGACTATGATTAGTCAACTTTTATAATTCCTGCTGCGCAGTGCCCAGTCACTTCGAAAAGGCAGAGTTAGACAATAACGATTTGAGAAATATGCTTAATTAATTTACAGATTCATAAGTTATATCTTTATTATAACAATTAATATTAATTTATATGATATTTTGTGCTAATTTATTTGATTTTATATATTGAAGTTGAAGATTATATCTAAGTGAATTTTGAATAATAGCAAAATTAAAATAATAATAAGTAAAGAATTTAATTAGTTAAATTATTTAAAATGCTTATTTCTTACCCTTCTTCTTTTCAGCTTTCTTAGCAGCTTCAGTTTGTTCCTTGACAACCTTCTTGACAATCTTTTGTTCTTCAATTAAGAAAGCTCTAACAATTCTTTCCTTAACACAGTTGGCACATCTAGAACCACCGTAAGCTCTGGAGACGGTCTTTTGAGTCTTAGAAACAGAAGCGTATTCTCTTGGTCTTAAAGCAGCAACACCTGGTAAAGCAATACCACAGTCACCACATTTTGGTCTAGAAGCTAATTTCTTAACGTGTTGAGCAACTAGTTTACCCCCTGGAGTCTTAACAACCTTAATTTGGTTAGAACGAGTATTGTATGGATTTCTTCTTCTGAAAGTAACACGACCAGCCATCTTTAATCAATTATGGTATTAATATTATACTTATTGCAATCAAATACACCAAAAATAATATTTTTTTTTTTCTCTATCGTAAATTTTGTTCATCGGGACTTTACTAGGTAAAAAATCCCATTTTACAAGGACAATTCATTGAGCTTGAAGGGATAGACAAAATACTTGAAAGAACAATTCTCTCTAACACTAGTAATTACTCTTACAAATTGGCCATTTTTCCGCCCGGAGGGGACACCTTCTCTCACTACCTAGTTCTTCTCGTTTCTTCAGGTTTTTTTTCCAAACCCACGCAGCAAAGCTGTTTCGATCAAACATACTATCTCAAATAAGTAATTTGCCTTTATGAAAAAGCAAAAAACGAAAAAAAAAAAAAAACAGATCAGCGTTTTGGGTGTGAAGAACCCACACATCAGTAAAAAGCCAGTCACATATAAAAAAAAAAGTTCTAAAAATATTAATTATATATTAAGTGTGTGTATAAAAAGAGTAACAGATACAAAACTTAACTACAATTGTAAATCGTATATGTAAAATTAATCAAACTAAAAGTTATTCATTTTCTACAGCAACGACTTCAATTTCTAAATCAGCACCTAATGGTAACGCAGCAACAGCAACACAAGATCTAGCTGGTTTGTGGACATTAAAGTATTTAGCGTAAACTTTGTTAAATTCGGCAAAATCATTAATATTAGCCAAGAAGATGTTAACTTTAACAACTCTTTCCAATGATGAGTTGGAAGCAGCTAAGACAGTCTTGATATTTTGAATAATTTGTTCAGCTTTATCAGTGATAGAACCTTCAACTAATTTGTTATCGGCAGTTAAGGCAATTTGACCAGATAAATAGATAAAATCACCAGCTTTCATAGCATGAGAATATGAAGCAGCAGCAGAAGGAGCACCAGCGGCATTGACTGGAGTTAGTTGAACCATTTTGGAGTTTGTGTGTCTTAGTACTTTGTGAAAATGTGATAATATTTTATTCAGCAATAGATTGTTTCTACATTTCGATTTTGATAAGGGTTTCGTATTTCGTTATATTAGCGCACAGACAGTTTGGTTAATTACTTTACAGCTTTGTACGCCTATATTTGTGTATATAAGCATACAGGTATATAAGAACGCAATGAGTACAGCAAGCAAAATTACGTTTGGGTTGACATGTTTATTTACAGTGACATCTATAATTACAGTGCATACCTTACAAAGATTAGAAAGGGAAACGTTACATCAGGGACCAATAAATGATGCCAAGAGACGTGAAGAAAGGAAAAAGAACCCAAAGGGTACTAGTTCAGGAACATTTGGTACTGCAAGCAGTAGCAAGCCATCTCCCAATTTGACCGATGAGGATAAAAAAAGGAAACAAGTGTTCAACGATAATGATCATAAACTACAACAAAGATTAACGCAAGAGTATAGCAACAAACAACCCTTAACAGGTCAAATTTTGACCCAAAATGAAGAAATTATTAAAAAAGGTTGAAATTGGAAGATTATAGTATATAGTTACAATGTAGAACATAGTTTGTTATGAGACTTAATTCAAGACAGCTTACTCGTGTGTGTTTCTCCCAAAAGCACATTGCGCCTTTGCAAGCATAAAAAGTTATTTATTTATTTATTTATTTATTTTATTTTGAAAAAAATATTTTATTAATTCTGATTGAAAGTTTCCTTATTTACATTGATCCATAAATAACTGTTTGTGTACATTTATTATAGAAGAGCATATTAACCATATTTTTGAACACAAGTTCCCTACATTTGATAAAAATTTGATTTTTTTTATAGATCTTTTATCATCTCTGGATTACATCTTAATTTATTAATTAAAGGAAAACATTTAACGATATAGTCCAAAAGCAAATACCAAAATTTAATAAACTAAGATATAACTACAATATGAGTATAACTTCATCACCAATTACAGTACAGGTAAGTAATCAATCACATAATTCAATTATTCAGAATGGGTTGGAGAGAATTAGTATATCTAAGAATGAACAAGATGAGCTAGATAGCATAAATAGTGATGACCAAAAAATTACGAACAAGACAAATCTTGACACTGATAGTAATAATAGCAATAACTCAGACACTATTCGCCGTGATGGAAACAATACTAAAGAAACTATTGTTAATAATGATGATTCCATAATCGTCACTAAGGTTATTACTGATGATACAATGAGTAGTTCACCATCATCCTACACATCAAATAAAACCTTGCCAACTGTAGCATATATTAATAGTGAAATTGATAGAAAATTCCCGAAAAAATCACTTAACTTAAGTAATAGTAATATCAATAGTAATAATAATAAAAGCACTAAAAATAATGCTCCAAATAATGGTACTTTAACTTTTAAAAATAATGAAATAATTAATAATAATGAAAACGAGGCTGAAAATTACTATAAGGATGATAAAACTGATGGAACTAATGATATTAATAACAATTTTAATAATGCTGATGATGCAGATAAGAACAGTAGTAATGACAACGATAAAAATACAAATACCAAAGATAATGAACTTATTAATATCAAATATATTGTACAGAGTTCCACTGAAATGATTATTAAGATGTTAACCTCGCTGTTAAATAAAATTATTCATTCAAATGATAAATTATCTAATATGAATCCTATACAACCAATTAAAAATACTTGCACTGGTGGTAATCCTGATTATTATAATAGTTGTATAAGTGCAATCATGTCATTTAAAGGTAAACATGTACCACAAATTGAATTAGAACAATATTTTTATAGAATACAAAAGTATTGCCCCACTACAAATGATATTTTCTTATCTCTACTAATTTATTTTGATAGAATATCAAAAAAATGTAATAATTTAACCAATTATATGACCAATTTAAATAAAGTAAATCGAACTGAAGATTCCGTAAATACGATACCGAAGGCAAATGACGAAATTAGTGTGGAAAATAATGACAAAGATAACACCGAGAATAATAACGAAGAAAATGATACTCAATTATTTGCGATGGATTCGTATAATATTCATAGATTAATAATTACCGCTATTGCTGTAAGCACAAAATTTTCAAGTGATTATTTTTACAGTAACTCTAGATACTCAAAAGTTGGTGGTATATCATTAAGGGAAATGAACTATTTAGAGTTACAATTCCTTATCTTATGTGATTTTAATTTATTAATTACTGTTGAAGAATATGAGAGATACGCTAATTTGTTATACAAATTTTGCTCCAATCAAGATTTAATTTAACAGATCTTATCGTAATGTGACAAGATAATTAGTTTAGAAAGGTGCAGAATGCGTGGTGTGATCTCTTATCTTTTAGCTTATCGCTTATCAGCCGTCAATTAATTAATTAATTAATTATGTAAAACAATTAATTTTTGAATGCAACTGCAAACTTTAAAAGTTTAATGACGGAATTTCAGCAGCAGAATTTTCACGCGGACAACTTTTTTTTTTTTCTATCAGCTCGAAAATTTTTATCATTTCGAAATTTGAAAATTAATTTATCAATTTTATAATTAATTAATTAATTAATGCATCATCGATATCAGACGACTATTCTTCTGCCTTCAACGAGTGATTTACTACATTTTTGAGAATATATAAGTTGATTCAGATATAATACAATTCGTTTTTTTTTCTGAGTAGCTTTTAAAAGTTTTTAACAATACCAAGTTAAAAAAAAAAAAAATTTACTTTTTATCACCCAAAGATGGTTTTCCAATCCTCGGCTAGTGACCCATCCTCTAGCGACAAAGAGTTGCTTAATATAGATTTAGAGGCCAAAAATGATATTTCATTCATGAAACAAAATTCAGAATACGTAATTGATGAGACTGAATCTCAAGAACAAAATGAGTTTATTAATACCAAATTATCCTGGTTCAACAGAATACTAATGGGTTCAAACACAGAAACTAAAGGTATTGAACCAATTGAAGATCATGAAAGACATGATACTGATATTCTTGGTGCTGCTTGTATGTGGTTCTCTGCAAATATGGTTTTACCCGCTTATTCAATTGGTGGTTTAGGCCCATTAGTTTTTGGTTTGAATTTTGGTCAATGTGTATTCGTTATCATTTTCTTTAACATCATTGGGTTACTACCGGTGGCATTCTTTTCCTTATTCGGCATTGAATTAGGTTTAAGGCAAATGACACTTTCAAGATATCTATTAGGTAATGTTACTGCAAGAATATTTGCATTAATTAATACTGTCGCTTGTGTAGGTTGGGGGATTGTGAACACTGTCGCATCATCGCAATTATTGAATATGGTTAATCAAGATGGTGGCCATAATGCTCCATTATGGGCTGGTTGTATTATTCTTATTGGTGCTACTTTAATTGTCACTTTCTTTGGTTACAATGTTATTCGTACTTATGAAAAATACAGTTGGATTCCAAATTTTGCCGTGTTTTTAGTCATTATTGCACGTTTAAAGATGTCTGGTAATTTTGTTTATGGTCCTTGGGGATCTGGTCCAACCGCAGCTGGTGATGTTTTATCATTTGGTTCTACAGTTTTCGGTTTCGCAACTGGTTGGACAACCTATGCATCAGATTATACAGTTTATATGCCAAGAAACACTAATAAAGTTAAAATTTTTTTTGCTTTAATTCTAGGTTTATCTTTCCCATTATTTTTCTGTATGATTTTAGGTGCTGCATCTGCATGTGCTGCTAACGGTAATGAACAATGGGCTAATTACTATAATACTAATGGTATGGGTGGTTTAACTTATGCTATTTTAGTCCCAGAATCTTTACATGGCTTTGGTCAATTCTGTTGTGTACTTTTAGCAATGTCTACCGTGTCTAATAATGTGCCAAATATGTATACTGTGGCCATGTCAGCACAATCTATTTGGAGTAAATTCGCTAAGATTCCAAGAGTTATCTGGACAGTAGCTGGTAATTTAATCGCTTTGGGTATTTCCATTCCTGCATGTTATTATTTTGCTGAATTTATGGAATATTTTATGGATGCTATCGGTTATTACTTATCCATTTATATTTCTATTGCCTTAACTGAACATTTCGTCTTTAGAAAAAGTTTCAAAGCTTATGATGTCAATGACTGGGATAGTTGGGATCGTTTACCAATTGGCATCGCTGGTACTTGTGCCTTTATTGTAGGTTGCTTTGCGATTGCCCTAGGTATGGATCAAGTCTATTGGGTTGGTGAAATTGGACGTTTAATTGGTGATTATGGTGGTGATATTGGGTTCGAATTGGCTTCTGCTTGGTGTTTCATTGTTTACATTTGTTTGAGACCACTAGAACTTAAAAAATTTGGTCGTTAAGAACAAATATCAACTATATGAAATAACCTATTGAGTACGTAATTTCATTACTAAATTTTTTATGCCATTTTGGAGTACTCGCCCAATTTTTACCTATTATTGTTACTCTTTTATTTTATGACTACAACTTTACTCAACTCTTTTATTTGTTACACATCAAGTTTATTTTTTCAAGAGAACAAGCTTTTTGTTCAATTGACAAAGGTTCAAGATAATACAAAACTACAAAAAATTTACAAAATTAAAAAAAAATTAAACAATCATTTGCATATCAATTCTTCTATATTTTGCATTTTCAATTAAAATTGGCATTTGTTTTTGGTTAAGATTAGATTAATCTCTTTTTTCGTAATATGAAAAATTTACCGTATAGGTATTTGTGTTTATATTTCAAATGATAATTTATGAATGAAGAGAAGAACGTTAATATAATTATGATGATGAATAAGATCAATCTATTACATCTTCAACCTCAAACAATTGTTTCTGCATAATGATTTTATTTCCTATTGGATTTGTTGTAATATCAAAAATGATAAATAGCTTTCTATCAAGCTATTATTATGATGTATATATTATATATAAATTTATTTACTAAATAAAATGCATGTATTTATCCCACCGAAACCAAAACTATTACACATAGCTAAATTTATAGCTGTATTTAAAGGTTTATTTTTAACATATATTAATTTGTCACTATCCATCTGTATTGGATTCTTCAAATTTAGGGTATGCGGTATTATGTTATTTTTCATGGATAAAATGGTAAATATTGATTCAACTATACCGGCAGCACCCAACAAATGTCCCATAGCTCCTTTATTGCTATTAATATACAAATTTTTATCTCTATTTTTGGCCAATAAAGCCTTTTCAATACCCTTTAATTCAGCTAGATCACCAACTGATGTTGATGTAGCATGTGCATTTATATAGTCAATTTCATTTGCATCGACATTACTATTTTCCAAACAACTGTTTAATGCATTAATAACACCTTCAGAATCAGATCTTGGTTGAATCATATGATAAGAATCGTTTGATTGACCATAACCCTTTAATTCTGCCCAAATATTAGCATTACGCTTTTTAGCATGTTCATACTCTTCTAAAATAATTGTACCTGAACCTTCACCAATAACAAATCCATCTCTTGATTGATCAAATGGTTTTGAGATACCACTAAGAGACAAAGTTTTCAATTTGTGAAATCCACTTATCGCTATTGGATGTAGTGAACATTCTGTAGCATTAACAATAGATATATCACTTTGTCCCAATTTGATATTATTATAACCCTCTATCAAGGCATTATTTCCTGTTGCACACGCGCCACTGATCGATTTTAATGGACCTTTAATACCGAACTTGATTGCCAATATTGATGATAACATATTAGGCAAAATTTGGGGTATAAATAAAGGTGAAATTTTATTTTTGCTTTTGAATTGAATCGATGCATTAAACATTTCTTCAATTGCTGGTAGGCCAATACCGCATGTTACACTTATTCTATTTTTATTTATAGTTTTTTCATCCCAATTACAATTTTTAATGGCTCTTTGCGTTGTCAATAATGCTAATTTCATCGCAGGTGTCAATCTTCTTTCATCTTTGGAATCTAGAAATTTATTTGCTATTTGTTTTAATTCATTAGACTGTTGTGGTAATTGGCCCATTTTTAATGTTTTTGGTAAGTGGTCAGTGCCTTTCAAATTTGTTATTGGCTGCAACACTTCTGTGCCTGATAGCAAATTACTCCATGACTCAGTTAATGAGTTTCCTAAAGGAGTTATGCAGTCCATCCCAGTAATCACCACTCTTTTAAGCATGATATTATGGTTCGATACTTAATACATCATATTTCAACTAAAAATTATTTAACTTGGAAAAAAAAATTATTACTAAATATTTCAAATTTTTATGAAAAGAGAAAACGAGCCAAATGTAAAAAAAAGGCACAATACACAAGGTCAATTGTAAACCGTTGAAATCAAACTATAATTAATCTTGAACATGAGCTCAAAATGAAAAATTTTTCAATTGAACAGATTTTGTCAAAAAATTAGAATAGTAGCTAGTATGATGTAAACAATTAATATAACTAAATGCTTAAATTTTTAAACAAACAATGGTTAGTTTTGTTTAACTCTCTATGCCTCAGGTTAGAAGTAAAAAGCTAAAAATGGCATGAAAGTCGTCTTTTTATTTCGACTTGACCTTCTATGGAATTATTATCTTCAACTTTGCCATCATAGTATAGTGGTTAGTACACATCGTTGTGGCCGATGAAACCCTGGTTCGATTCTAGGTGATGGCATTACTTTTTAACTTTTTACTGATCTAGCAATTCATATGAAGTGATAGTTTCTAACAACCAAAGGTTAACAACTATTGGGGAAAAGTTGTTACTACAAGGTGTTTTTTCCTGATTAGTTAATTTTTCATTTGTAAAAAAAAGTAACTCTTCTAAAAAGACTAATTCTTTCATAACTGTACCCAATAGTATTGAGCATGAAAAACATTCTAATAAATGAATATTTGACGTTTTTGAAATTTTCAATATGAAATTTAAAACTTCATTCAATAAAATTGAAACATAATCAAGTTTTGAAAATACAAATACTTCAAAATTCAATGAATTATCTTATCGACCAATTTATTCTTATTGGAATTATGATGAAAAATTTTGTTTTAAATTCGATCTTTGTTTTCAAACAAAAGAAACCTGTAAAATACTATATAATAATTTTTTTATAAAAATTGGGTTAAATTTATTCAATATTTGCCTTCGGCAGCATTCTTTATAAAAGTTAAAGCCTTTTGAGCTTTAGTAGAAAGAAACTGAACTGCAAAAATAAAAATATCTTTCGAAAAATTCCACTTGACAATCCCAACAAAAATTTTCCAAGTTATAATATTTTCAAATACTTATAATGTAACAGTTACAAGACATAGAAGTTCTTCATTCTATCCTTCAAATAAACTGAGTTTACTTTCTAATAATTACAGTTTTTTTTCTTACAGCCGCATTGATTTTTACTTTCTTGGTTACCAAAAGACTTTAAGTCATTACAATATACAAATTCAATCTTTTATTATAAATATTTCTTGTTTAAACAGCTTCGGTTCTTGAGCAAACATATTATTAAGCTTAATATAGACGTAAAAGGGGATCATAGGAAATAACTATATGAATTCTTATTACTATCGGCGTTCCCCTTTCTCAAAGTCTTTGCGTCAATGTTGGAGTTTCTATGTGTTGAATGTTTATGTGTATTTGTGTCACGTTCTTTGAGTCTGCGCCATCTCGATGGATGGCCTATCTTATTACAATAAAAGCAAGCAATTTCTGTTATAAAATTGTGGTCCATAAATCCCATCCATAATGGAAAAATATTTGTCAACAGTTTTGTAAGGTTGGCCATACGTATTGTAAGTAATATCACCAGAAGCACAAAGTTTAATCGCATTTAGAAGTATTTCGTCCCCGGGTTGTTCTTTACCTTTAAGGGCGTAAATTTTATCTTTCCATTCATAGTATTTCCTGACATTCAAACCTTCGACATGTCCGATTGTGTCAAGCAAATAAGTGAATTTTTCTTGATCCATTTAAAATTGTTTACTGTACTAAGTTGAAACTTTTAGAGTGGAATAGAGGTTTGAGCAATTCTTTAACGTTTTTCTTTCCTTCAAAAGATGATAATTTGGCAAGAATAAAGTTAAGAATAAAAGCTTTAATGTTAAATAAAACCAAAACAAATTGATAATGCTATTGAGTAATTTAATGTTAATTTAAACAGTAGGCTTTCAGCAACAAAAAAGTGTACAAAGGTGAAAATTAGTACATTCAGAATTAATCAACTAAGCAGATTTGAGAAATTGGAATTTCTGCATTTCTTTTTTTCGATTTTCTAGAACATGAAATTCTGATCTCAAAAGTATTTCCTTCTACGGTAACTGATTATAATTGTTTTTCAAGCTAATAGAAAGACAAGTTTTGAAGCTTGTTGTTGAGCAGTATTATAAAGGACACATCTTATATGGCAACAATATATACAAATATATTGTACAAAAGAAGTCTTTTCTGATAAAGAAAAACGAATATAATCTTTTCCGAAAAGAAGAAAAACAAACTCAACACTTTTGATGAAAAAGGCTATAATCATAACAATAAAACTTAAAACTACTGTACAATTTGATAGAATTAAATGTTGTAATAGTGTAAATATTTGGAATAATAAATCAAATTATAATTAATACTTCTTTTTCTTTTATCACTTTTTATATATTGATTTTATATTTTTTATATAAAGAGGAAGATAACTTCCAGTTCGGTGTATGGCCTGATATAATCTACCCTAATAATACTACCGTTTGTACGATATTTTAATTAAAGTCCACTATTTTTGTTCATCTTTATTAGAATTAGTAAGAAAAATTAACAAATTTTTATTCAAATTTTAACTTGAACTAATTTTTATATTTTA